>JAXGGA010001487.1:0-150529 GCA_038373865.1 Uloborus plumipes | reverse complement strand
TCCTAAAGTTACGGTTTTTCTAACCCATTTTTTCAGTTAAAAATTATCAAGTTTCCAGCCCTGGCCACATCGGGTTCAATTTGGAAGATAACAAATTATAGTGCTTTAGTAAGCACCTCCTTTGACCTTTTCCAGCAATAAATTTCTTTGTAGGTTGTATTAGTTTTCAATTACAGGTAGGCAAAATTATCTAGAATCTTTGTAACGACCGTAACCGAAAACAAGTACTTGTTATTCTGTAACAATAACTATTTGAGGTAGAAGTTTGCCATTTATGTTTTATAGTGTACTCATTTATTCTAAAAACATGCACTAATAATTTATTCAAAAAACTTTTTCGTTTTTGTGCTATGTTGGTTTCGGGTGTTACATGTTTTAGGTCTAAATTCACAGTTCACGTCGGATCTTTACCAATTTTGGTACATAAGTCCACTGATGCATCTGAAAGTTACTTTGGGGGTATTCGTCTCTTATAGAGTGGAAAAGCTCCTATAAAGGAGCTTTCCTAGTATAAATACCGTTTACGTTAGTTCTTAGACAAATTTGACTTAGGGGTCATTCTATGTTCACCAGGAAACCATACAAAAGTGAAGTAATGAAAAAAATTAAGTTATTTGCATTTGAAACATTGTAGTAAAACATTTTGCTGGATTTATAAATTATTTGCCCTCACCTCCCCGTTTTCGAATTATAAAGTCCTAAAATCTGCCGAAATTTGAATAAAGTCAGCAAATTTAGTGCGTTTCAGGTAATGATGCAGATACATCTTTCGCATGCTTTGCAGATCCCTATCACATGCAGATGGTGAAATAGTCGCCCTTCTATTTCCCTAGAAGCCTTTAAATTTGGAGCATCACTTAAATTTACGCCTTTAAAATCTTATATCTCGATAACAGGAGGACGAGGGCAAATGATTTGTGCAAAAAAAAAATCTTAATGTGTGAGTATTTTTAAAATGCTTAATGAAGCGGACACTTGTAATTAAAGCAATAAGGTGCCCGGTACAATCAATACCATTTACGTAATAAGCGAATTTGTAGAAATTTTTCTAAGCAAATTACTGAAGAAATACAGAGCTCAAGTCACAGATGATTATGAGGATTCAGTGGAGCTAAAATATCTGAAGAAAGACTGGAAGGTGTGGGAATTCTGGTGAAGTTTCCTGGGAAAACGTAGCTCAAGGGATTTGAAAGCTTCCAAAGTCTATAGTAATCAATTGAAGATTATATCTAATCAAATGAACTAACTGGAGAACCTTTCTGCTCGTATGTCCATTATTTGACTTTATATATGGCGGAAAAATGAATTAAAATAGCCGTTTACTCATTTTTAGCAACATATATATTGAAAATAGTCAGACGTGTAACGACCGTAACCGATTTCGTAACGACCGTAACCGCAATCAAAAATCATAAAAATTTATTTTTCAACAAAAAATCTAAGTTCTTTGTATGATATCATGTCTTATTTATTGATCAATTATTATAAAAATCCAGAAGATCATACGTGCAATATATTCACAGAGAAGTGGCAGTGTTTCATAGCACTCAAAAAACCATGTCTTTTTTTTTTGTAACGACCGTAACCACACATTTTCGAGATTTTTCTACAACTTCCACTAATAATTTCAAACTAACGCTTGGTGATAATAATCTCGGGGGAGAGCTTTATCATTCCCTGTTTTCATTAGAACTTTAACTGTATTTGTAAATAAAATATGAGCAGGTGAAGTTGTGTGAATGTAACGACCGTAACCATGGATTGGCCCTGCTGTTAAATCTTTAACGTTAGATGTTTTGAATAGAAATGATGTGTTTTTAGGGTTAGAAGAATGTGAAGACCACGACTCTTTATTTTTAATAAAAAAAGAATTGTGTGGGTTTTTATTAATATTTTACTCAACAACTCTTGCAAAAAGCAAAATGATGAGATTCAGAAGCAGAAAAAAGAACAAAGAGATCTAATGAAAAATAAAAAGACTAAGCAAGATACTCGTAAACTGTCTATAGTCGCAAAATAAGTGTATTATAAAAGGATGATAAATAATTTACATATCTCATATTTTAGGTATTTATTTTCTGAACTACAGCAATTGCAGTACAAAAATTAGTGTACTTAGTAATTATATTATCATTCACTATTAAAAATGACTAAAATTTAGAATGGTTTTATTAGGATGTATCATAAATAGGGGTATTTCGTCATTGTTAACAGTTAAATCGCAGTGTTTTATCAACAGTGAAATAGCAGATACTCAACTCCTAAAACTTGCAAATAATGTTCCAGCGTAAGTTGTGTGTGTGAATTACAAAACACCTTATTCCTTCTGTATCTATTAGTATACACGCAGTTGACAGTTAGGCGCAGTGACTTAGTTTCATTTGAACAACCTAATACAATAATTTTCAGAAATTATTTCCAATTTGTTAATTTTGAAACAAGCAAGAAGCCATTTAACTTTGCCCCACATTACATATAATACGATAATGTGTTAACATTTTTATTTTATGAGACTTGTTAATAAGTATGACAATTTCCAATTAAAATTAAAAGATATTTGATATTGATACAAATTGTAATATTGGTTGATTATTATTCTAAAGCATCTTTCTTTTTTTTTTTCAAAAGCAGATAACTTCTCTATCATTAAACTATTTAAACTTGTGTGTGTACTTAGTTGAAAAAAAATCAAAGAAGTTGTTTTGAATGTTTTAGTTTTAAATTAAAAAAAAATTACATTATTAAAGGGTAAAATTTGGAAATTCTTTTGAAAATGCATATGTGTCTTTTGAAAATGCATATGTGTCTTTTGAAAATGCATGCACACCTTTTTTTAAAAACTTTTTTGAAGATGGTTTTTTTATTCTCAAAGTTTATGTGATGCCTGAGTAGACATCCATAGTGTGAATTTTTGTCTCAAATGTAACCAGGGAAGAAATGAGACAACATAAAAGAGCAAGGTAAACATTAACACCAATTTTTGTAACGTATGTCAAGAAAACCTTAATGCTGCTTTCAAATGTCTTTATTGTATGAGTATGTATTGTGATATAGGGGATTAGAATTCGGTTTTCACCAAAAATATATGCTGACTAATGTAGTAATATTTTGAACATTTTCAAGATCTTTTAAATGCATGTATTTTTCCCAGTATCAGTAGAGTGATTTTGAATTTGTACTAAAGAAGTATAAATTTATGAATTCAATCTTGTTTATCTTCATATTTATGTTTTTTTTTACAAATGATGTTTTATTATTATGATTGCCATAAATAAAGATTTCCATTTGTGAGAATGTTGTGTTTGCCCGAGTTTAAACACATTGATAAATACACCTATACAAGAACACAAAAAGTTTTATCAAAAAAGTTTCAAAAATATAAAGTGTAAGTTTATTTTACTATTTTAAGTGTAGTGATAAAAATAGTAGGGTCATTCCAAGTGAAATCAACAAGCCTCAAAACTTGACCATCACCAATTTCAAAAAAAAATCATAGGGTTGAATACGTCTATAAAGTGATACAAAAAATGATTTTTAAAATTTTTTTCAGCTGTTAGTTTTTTGTGGGGGACCCCCTAAAAACCTCGAAAAATGGCAAAAGTCGAATTTTGGTACACACAAAGACTCAATTTTCTCAGCTTCTATTGCAGCTAAAGTCTTTTGTTATACACTCAGGCACATTGAAAATAGCGACCCAAGAAGAAAGCATCGGATTGAAATGAAATTTAATACACATAATGATACAGATGAGAGGTTCACTTGATCTCAAAATCAAGACAATTGAACGAATACAGGGTGTGCAAGGACACACATACAGAGCAACTTCAATAGCGCGTTGGACCACCTCTAGCTAAAATTCATGCCGCCATACGGCCCGGCATTGAGTTGATTAGACGCCTGATGTTGTCCTGAGGCAGATGGGCCCACAAATTTGTAACAGCCAACTCCAAATCACGCACAGAGTGACACGACGGCATCTGACGTTTTACCTGATCCCACACATGCTCTAAAGGGGATAAGTCGGGGGAGCGGGCCGGCCATGGAAGAGTCTGAAAATGACGTAGGAAGTCTTGAGCAACTCTTGCTGTATGCGGACGAGCATTATCTTGCTGGAAAATTGCCCCTGGGAGACCATTTAGGAAAGGTCCTACATGGGGTCGAAGAATATTATCAACGTACCGTTGGCCGGTTAAGTTTCCACGCATCACAATTAGATTGGACCGGCTATCATAGGATATGGCCCCCCAGACCATTACACCAGCTGTGCGGGCAATGTGACGTAGAACAGTGTGGGAGGAATTGTACCGCTCAGCTGGGCGCCTCCACACCGGTATACGGTTATCATCAGTCCCTAAAACAAACCTAGACTCATTACTAAACACAACTTTTTGCCAATCTGTGATATTCCTCAATTGATATAGCCTTATACCGGTGTGGAGGCGCCCAGCTGAGCGGTACAATTCCTCCCACGCTGTTCTACGTCACATTGCCCGCACAGCTGGTGTAATGGTCTGGGGGGCCATATCCTATGATAGCCGGTCCAATCTAATTGTTATGCGTGGAAACTTAACCGGCCAACGGTACGTTGATAACATTCTTCGACCCCATGTAGGACCTTTCCTAAATGGTCTCCCAGGGGCAATTTTCCAGCAAGATAATGCTCGTCCGCATACAGCAAGAGTTGCTCAAGACTTCCTACGTCATTTTCAGACTCTTCCATGGCCGGCCCGCTCCCCCGACTTATCCCCTATAGAGTATGTGTGGGATCAGCTAAAACGTCAGATGCCATCGTGTCACTCTGTGAGTGATTTGGAGTTGGCTGTTACAAATTTGTGGGCCCGTCTGCCTCAGGACAACATCAGGCGTCTAATCAACTCAATGCCGGGCCGTATGGCGGCATGAATTGCAGCTAGAGGTGGTCCAACGCGCTATTGAAGTTGCTCTGTATGTGTGTCCTTGCACACCCTGTATTCGTTCAATTGTCTTGATTTTGAGATCAAGTGAACCTCTCATCTGTATCATTATGTGTATTAAATTTCATTTCAATCCGATGCTTTCTTCTTGGGTCGCTATTTTCAATGTGCCTGAGTGTATGTCATTTTAAAGCTCTTTAAACAAGCTTTCATATGATATATGACGTGACAAGTTCGTGATGTTAAAATTTCAAGGTCACCGAAAGCATTATTTGACCTTGAATATCTCAAAAAATATATTTTTTAAAAATCTGAAAAAAATATATATATTACTTCCCAATGTAGTGTATATGTGGTAAAAATTTCAGAATGGGACAGCAATGGGATCTGGATGAAAAGGGACATAGACTTTTTACACTATTACCACTTTATTGCAATGCCATGGCTCCTGGAGATATATAATACAGAAATATTGCAAACTGTGAAATGCTAGTTATAAGTGACGGTTGTTATAAGTGACGGCATTTCACAGTTAGCAATATTTCTGTATTATATATCTCCAGGAGCCATGGCATTGCAATAAAGCAGTAATAGTGTAAAAAGTCTATGTCCCTTTCATCCAGATCCCTTTGCTGTCCCATTCTAAAATTTTTACCACATATACACTACATTGGGAAGTAATATATATATTTTTTTCAGATTTTTAAAAAATATATTTTTTGAGATATTCAAGGTCAAATAATGCTTTCGGTGACCTTGAAATTTTAACATCACAAAAACTTGTCAAGTCACATATCATATGAAAGTTTGTTTAAAGAGCTTTAAAATGACATATAACAAAAGACTTTAGCTGCAATAGAAGCTGAGAAAATTGAATCTTTGTGTGTACCAAAATTCGACTTTTTGCCATTTTTCGAGTTTTTTAGGGGGCCCCCCACAAAAAACTAACAGCTGAAAAAAATTTTAAAAATCATTTTTTTGTATCACTTTATAGACGTATTCAACCCTATGATTTTTTTTTTTGAAATTGGTGATGGTCAATTTTTGAGGCTTGTTGATTTCACTTGGAATGACCCAGTAATAAGTTCTTAGCTTTTTATATAAAGTGTTGGGAGGGAGCTATCTAATTTAAGCATTGAGACAAAAGAAAAGCATTTTGCCATCAAGTTCTTACAGTAATTTCACTAAAAATGTCATATTTTATATTTAAAGGTTGAAATTGAGACTTGAATAAAATAAGAGTTTAGAAAAGAAAGTACCAAATGTTGTTCAAAAAGAATTCATTAAATGGTGCGAGGAGGGATCTTTATTATTAATATCTATAATTTTTAATTTTGAAGTTGGTCAAACATTTTAATTTTCAAAAAGTAAAAAAAAAATTAATTTAAAGTGATGTAGAATGCCTAGTAAGATTATCACTTTTGGGCCATGCAAGTGTGGAAAAGCGTTGGAAAAATAAAACTATAGCAATGCTCCTGTTTTGCATATTTTTTGATTTAAAAATGTTTGAAGTTTATTATTTATACTAATTTTTTGTCAAGAATGTAGTATTTTTAGTTTGGCAGCACTTTGAAGTTGGAAATGGAATATTTAACTTTTGGTAAAGCAAATGATCAATCTTTCAACGTTGGTAAGTTTCAATTGTTTTTCTTTAGATAACTGTTTTAAAGGAAGAATATTGATTATTACACTTTAATTCAATACTGTGAACTGATAAAACGAAGGTTTTCACTTAAATTAAGTGAGTTACGTAAACTTAAAAAACGCACTAAATATTGTTTATTTAATTTTTTGTGCTACAATCAAAACGTGTAACGTAAGTTACTGATATATGCAGGTAATGTAAGTTACCTAAGTAGGGTCACCCGGGGCAATTCCTGGTCAGCAAGTTTCTGGGGTAATTCCTGGTCACAGTCCTTTTTATGTCTTAATAATCCTTCAGCAAAATGAAAAAAATCACAGAGGTACTCTGAACTATCTTCATTGCAATTCATTACTTAATTATGAGTTGACTGTGTACTTAGTTTGAAAAAAAAATTCTTTTTAAAATGGCTTGTTAAATTTCGTAAAACAAGATTGGCCTTAGTTTTGATACATTTATACAAAGATCGTGATCAAACTCAAACTTCTGAATATTTTTCTTTTTTCTCTTTTTGGTTGAATTAGGTACCATGTCAGTTACTGAAAAATAGTTTTGGATTTACCATTATTGTTTTGAATAATTTGCAGGAAGACTCCAAATAATGCCCCTGGTTACTGGGGTAATTCTTGGTCAGTGGGGTAATTCTTGGTCAGTGGGGTAATTCCTGGTCAGTCCTTTTTTTAACATTTATGAATTATTATTTCGCCAATTATTGACATATGTCATTGATTTAAACTATAAGTAACTCTGTGAGCCTTAACTGCAAAGTTAACTGTAACCGCAATGTAACATTCATATCTGTTAATGATAAGTATACAATATACTGAATTTTTCTTTGTTAAATTTCATCCAATTATTTCATAAATTTTAATAATTATTCTTAATTATACTAAGAGAAATGCTTAACTGTAACTGCATTGTACTGTTCACTTAACTGTTCACCTTAACCTATTCATAACAGACAGAAGCATGTGCTCAGTGTGTATGGTGCATGTGCACCATATTTTTTATGGACCTATTTATTTGGTAGGTGAAGATTCATTCACAACAGATATAAAAGCTGTAGCTGTTGCATACAAGGTGTACAAAAAGTATTTTGGCTAAGTTTTATTAAGTAAATATATTATGTTGAAAAAATTTGCATTCTTCCTTAAAAAAACTAAATACAGTGTTTAATTAGCTATATATATATAAATAAATTCTTTATCTAATTAGTTTAATAACTTGTATTCTTAATGTGCTTACAAAATGTATGTATTTGCATCAATCATGTGAGTGACCAATAATTGCCCCGTAAGTGGCCAGGAATTACCCCATCTCTGGGGTAATTCCTGGTCACTAATTAACGACAATTATTCAAGTTCATTATGTATTGTTGATAGCATGAATATTTTATTCGATGGACATCCCAATGTGCTTCCTCTATACCAAAATTTGTAACTCTAACTTAGATAGATTTTGTGATAATTGGATGTTAATGCTTTTTGACCAGGAATTACCCCAGGTGACCCTAGAACTTAAATACTGGTGTTTATAAAGAAAGTAAATTGTGAAATAAACCTATGTGGTTAGTAGGAGTAATTTATTCAAGAATTCTTTTAAATGTACTGTATTTACTTAATTTAAATTAATCATATTTCTTAAAATGTCTCTATTTGTTAATAAGATTACAATACACCTCTATTATAAAGTACATGTTTCTTTTTGGCTTTTAAAATATTAATTATCTCTAAACTATATCACTGCATCCGGAATATTTAAGAGGTAATTTACTAAAAATTATTCAGAAATGACTTCTGTTATGCTTTAAAGTTTTGAAATATGTTTTGGAAAAAACAAATATAAAAGTATTTTATCTCTTACAGGTGAAATATATTTTATTCTGCATTAAAACGCCACTGAATTCTGCAGAAAGATGCGCTGTAAAAGGGGTATGTGAAAAGTCAGTTGGATATTACAGATTCATAAATAAAAGTCACTCTTGATGGTATTGAAAAATGATAGAAAAAGCAAAATTTATCAAAAGGGCAATTCCATGCAAGTGTGGAAAAGCGTTGGAAAAATCAAATTACAGCAATGCGTCTGTTTTACATATTTTTCGGTTTAAAAATGTTAGAAGTTTATTATTTATACTAATTTTTTGTCAAGAATATAGTATTTTTAGTTTTGGCAGCACTTTGAAGTTGGAAATGGAATATTTGGGCAATTCCACAAAAATGTCAACCTGAGCATCAAAATTTCAAAGTTCGCAAAACGCAAATTAATATATATACTTTAAAAGCTTAAACTATCTATTTTAATATGGCACCACCTAAAATTTTATATTAGAAACTGTTGTATTGAAAACAGGCCGAAAGAGATGTCCATCTTCTCTCCAGAATTATGTTCGATAATTTAGAGTACAGTAATTAGTGTTTTTCCCCCCCAAAAAAAATCTAACTAAACAAAAAAGTTAGGGTAATTTGTTATACACATTATGAAAATTCTTAATACAGTCTTATTTGAAAAAAAATATTGTTATGGCGTTCGTGTAGATACAGTTTGAAATTCAGGTTATGAATGTCAGTCAGTTACCATAAAAAATCAACATTTTCCCCTGAGCGTGAAAATTTTTGATGGAAACTTACAAAAATCCATACTCTCTGCCTACATTAAGAGTATTTAAATGCTGAATAAACAGAAGTTGAAGTTTGCATCAAGAACTTAAAAAATTCCATGGTAACTGACTGACAACTTAATGTGGTAACTGACTGACATTAAATTTAATTTCAAAATAACTACAGCGTACTTAATTACACACTCCTAAAAATATTTCTCTTGTTAAACAAACATAAAACAACTCAACTCTTGAGTTTTCAGACTGGTAAATGTTCTCTTTTGTGAAGAAAATCCAAATGTTAAAATTGGTCTTTCCAAGTTTAGCAGCCTCC
Organism: Uloborus plumipes; assembly: GCA_038373865.1. Lineage (NCBI taxonomy): Eukaryota > Metazoa > Arthropoda > Arachnida > Araneae > Uloboridae > Uloborus > Uloborus plumipes. The sequence continues at coordinate 141,044 of JAXGGA010001487.1, read as the reverse complement.
GCCCAAATCAAACATTACTAAGAAGAGACATTCCCCATAATGTGTGTCTTTGCCAAAAACATGAAAATTTTCAATTTCTTTTGAATGCCTTAAAAGAAAAATTTTTGAATTTTACGACTAAATTAAAAGATTTTATAAAGTCTGCAGTCTGTGACGAAGAAAATGAAATATGTATGAACGGCAAATGTAGCAGATGCGCCATGATAAATGGGTTAAATTCAAATGATGACCAGCATTATGAACTGTGCACTTGGAAGGAGTGGAAAAATACTCCTCAATGCCAACTAATGAAGGAACAACTGATGACTGCATAAATGATTTAAGAGTGAAACTACCATCATTCTTACAGCATGCTTTTGTAAAGAGAAAGCAATCAGAAGAATTCAAGATAAAACGGGATGATCTAAATTCTGAACAGCTAGTCCTATAAATTGATTCTGCAGAAAATTTCTGCTGTAAGGAACAAAATGAAATCCAAGCAGATCATTGGAACCATAAAAAGTTATAATTTTTAAAGCTGTTTCTTGGTTTGTAGAAGGTAACCAAAAAACAAACAAAACGTACGCAGTAATATCAGAATATCTAGATCATGAGAATGCTGTGAATGTTTTACTTCGGGAAATAATAAAGGACTTGAAACTAAGAACTTTTCCTCGTTACATATTTTTTCTGATGGTGCTGCCAGTCAGTTCAAGCAGCGTTTTAACCTATGCAACTTCACATATTTTTGAAAGGACTTTCAAATTCGCGAAGTCGAATGGCAGTTTTTTGCCACTTCACATGGCAAGGGAGCCGTAGATGGAGTCGGTGGCCAAGTAAAGAGGTTAGCATGGATGGAAGTGTTGAGTGGGAAAAGCAACCATAATTAATGCCTCAACCTTTTATAATGCTATAAAAGAGAAAGATCTGAAAACACAACTTATTATTGTTAAGCAGGAAGATGTTCCCTCCACAAAAAATGAATTGAAAATGAGATTTAGAGATATTTTGGCTATTCCGAATATCCGAAAAATACATTATTTTAAGACCCATAGATGAAAATGAAATATCTACAGCCAATACAGCAAATGCTCAACTGTTCAAACTCACTTCAAACTGTTCAAACTTCACTTTAAGAAAATTTCAAAAAAGTACTGAGTGACTGATAGCAAAACACGTTTAACAAAACCTGCATAACCCATAATCCGCATATCCTATGGAAACAAAAATTGTAAATATAATTAACTTAAAAATTGGACTTCCATTACTTTACTCTTTGTGTTATCTAAATAAAGGTTTTATTGCATAAATTTGAACATTTGCATTAGTATAATTTAACAGTTGGTTCCTGATAGGTAAAACAGTTACCAATTTGTTGCAAAGACTGCAATCATTTATTGCAGCAAAGTTAAGTTTGACGATTGTAATGTTATTGTTTACCTTTTTTGTAGACTTATTCATAATTCTTACTGTATAATTTTGTACATGTGCATCAGTATATTTTGACTATTTCAGAAATGTCAGTCAGTTACCGGAATGTCAGTCAGTTACCAAGCTACTCTAGCTACTGTAATTCTTTACTGCAGCAATATTTTCAAACTCAACTGCCATGGTCCGAAAGGTTATTCATTCTCTTTGATCCTCATTTTTCATTCAATAAAATTTCCTTCAACTTTCAGAGAAATCTCTTATAGAATCAGTGTTACTTTTCACACAGGTTGCATCCATGTCAGTCAGTTACCATATTTTTGGCAATTTTTATAAAATCATTAAAAATATATTTTGAAAATTCAATTATACCATGAAATTCAGCTTAAAAAGCACAATAAGACAGGAAAAAATAAATTAGTAAAATTTGAGATTTGTTGTGTTTTATTTCAAACTAGCGGTACCCGCACGGCTTTGCCCGTGGTATAAAATTAAAAGTTCATTTGTAAAAAAATGATATAGCAGAAAAAAATACTCTATTTTAGTTATAATTCAACTATAATTCCTTCAAAGTATGATATAAAAATTTGGTATGGACCCTACACTACTTCCTTTTACGTGTAAATTTCTTAGTAGATGCCTTAAGTGCTAAAATAGTGCTTGAAGTGAGTAAGATAACAATTCAAACACTTGCATCCCTAGTTTGCCACGAAACAATGCAAAAAAATCTTTTACAATGATTAATCTCCTAAATATCGCCGATTTTAACATCATTCAGTAGATTTTTCGCAAAATATCGCCAATAGCGCCAAATTGAACCCAAAAAAAATTTTTTTTCGCTAAATTTATTGCCAACTTGGCGATATGTCGCCAAATTGGCGTCAAACACTTGGTGACCAAAAGCTTGGCGAGATATCGCCAAGTGGTCGCGCCAATTCATATCACTTTGGTCTGCATTGAAAGCCCTGATTACCCCATAAAAGGGGTAAATCACCCCCTTGGGGACATTCGAATGCAACCCCAAAGATAGGTGCACAAAAATAAGCCAAAAGAAAAAATAAGAAAAATTTTGTTGCTCACAGAAACCAACAGAAATCTTACCAAAGTTTAAAAGAAGAAGAAAGTTTTCTTTCCTAACTTCAAAAACAAAATAATACATTTTCCGAAATGACATACTTTAGAAAGAACGTTGCAATATCGCAATAAGATAGAAGTAAATATACTGAAATAGAATTGAATGCCAAATTGTAAAAAAGTCGCCAAAAAAATAATTTTTAATATTGTCTTTCATTATTTATTAAATGCAATTATTGCTGCAAATTACAGTCCAACAATAAATAATCACATTGCAAAAGTATATTTGGAGCAATTTTTTCTTTTAAACTCAACTGATCCTAAAAATTTTAAGTATTAGTCATAGAAATTTCGTGCATTATTCTTCACAATGAGAATAAAAACAATAAACATCGACAAAGATCAACCAGCAAACGATAAATTAAAAGCTAAATTCGTTCACTCAAGCCATTTGCTGCAATTTATATTGAAATAAATTAATAATGAAGTAAAATATGTTTTGCAGACGATAAATTTAGAATGGTATCCTGTATTTTAAGGAAAGGACTCGATTTCTCATTTGATTGACAGGTGCCATCTTATCACGGTTTTTAATATTTCATTTGACTAATTTTAATAAGGCTTGGAGTTTGGATTGTTACAAAAACAAATACATTTTTAAAATTATTAAGGGAAAAAGAACGAAATAAAAACGTAACCATGGTAACAACATGAAAAGTTGATTTCCGTTGATAAAATAATTCATTTCATCTCTATTTTCAAACAAATTTTATTCGCGAGCAAAGCCATTTTAGAATCGTTTGGCTTGCTTTACTGAAGGTAAGCCTTGAATTTCGGGATTCTAAAAACAATTGTTACAGCTCTCCTGATGATCGTAGAAACTTCGAAAAAACGTCATTTTGTGCAGAAAATTTCAAGCTTTCGAATGACATAAGACTTGAAAATGTGTATAAAATATTTCTTCCCTATTTTATCGAATTTCCGCTAAGAATTCGAATAGAAAAAGAACGAAATGGAATTTTCGAAAAATCGCTTCGAGGTGCAAAACTACATGCTACAAACTAATTTTGTACCAAGTGGCATGAAAATCGACCGAACGGTTTTGGCGCTACGCGCGTAACAGACAGACAGAAGGAAAGACAGAAGGAAAGACAGAGAGACAAACTTTCAGCTTTATTATTAGTAGAGATAGAGAATACTTCTTTTTTTTTGCTTTGTGAATGTCAGTCAGTTACCCGTGGAATTGCCCATTTAACTTTTGGCAAAACAAATGGTCAATCTTTCAACGTTGGTAAGTTTCAATTTTTTTCTTTAGATAACTGTTTTAAAGGAAGAATATTGATTATTACACTTTAATTCAATATTGTAAATTGATAAAACGAGTGTTTTCACGTAAATTAAGTGATTTATGTTAACTTCAAAAATGCACTGTTCTATGTAACATAAGTTACCAAAAACATGTTAAAGTTCATGATGTGCATAAACAAAGGGCAATGCAATGTTAACAATGCTATATTTTCTATCTTATAAGTGTGTGTTAAGCAAATAGTTAAAGTTTTTTTAAAAATATTGTCTATTTAATTTTTTGTGCTACAATCAAAACGTGTAACTTAAGTTACCAACATATGCAGGTAATGTAAGTTACCCAAGTAGAACTTAAATACTTGTATTTATAAAGAAAGTAAATCGTGAAATAAACCTATGTGGTAAGTAGGAGTAATTTATGCAAAAATTCTTTTGAATTTGTACTGTATTTACTTAATTTAAATTAATCATATTTCTTAAAATGTCTCTATTTGTTAATAAGATTACAATACACCGCTATTATAAATTATATGTTTCTTTTTGGCTTTTGAGATATTAATTCTCTCTAAACAATATCACTGCATTCAGAATATTTAGGAGTAATGTACTATAAATTATTCAAAAATGACTTCTGTTATGATTTAAAGTTATCAAATATGTTTTAGAAGTAACAAATACAAAAATATTTTATCTCTTACAGGTGAAATACATTTTATTCTGCATTAAAATGCCACTAAACTCTGCAGAAAAGATGCGCTGTAGAAGGGGTATGAGAAAAGTCATGTGGATATTACAGATTTTTAAATATAAGTCCCTCTTTATGGTATTGAAATATGTTAGAAAAAGCAAAATTTATCAAAAATACTTTCTGAAGATCCGCATATTGACAATGACCATTTAAGAACTAGAAATTAACAAACTACGGGGTTTCGTTTAGTTAAGTATTTTAAGGAACAAGAAGAAAAAACAGAGATAAAAGCTGGTGAATGGTGTGTGGTAAAGTACGAAAATACATTGTATCCTTGAGTTGTGACGATTATTGAAGAAAACGAGTTTAAAATATAAGTAATGGCTGCTGTTGGAACCAATTAGAAATGGCCAGTAACGACAGATGAAATTTATAATAAGAAAGAAAGAATGATTTGAAAAATTGAATTACCTGAACTTGTTAATAGCAGCAGCCAGTATAGATTTAAGTCTTATGTTATGTAATATTTTTGATTTTTCACTGAGTTTGATATTAAATTTCTGTAAATTTAATTCATAATTGTTAATTTTCAATGTTTCGATCTAAACTAAGCTGTAATTTTCATTCATTAATTTTTGTAATAAAGATATGCTTGTAAGTAAATTTTGTAACGTAAGTTATTGTAACATAAGTTACCCAGTTAAAAATTCCCATAATTTTCAATTTTTGAAATAAATTTTTAAATTAATGAAAATATATTCCTAAGCATTATAAGGAACTGATAAATTATGCTTCCAAACAATAAAACAGCTGTAATAGAGCAGAAATTTGCCTCAGAACCAATTTTCATATTATGTCATTCCCTTTTTGTGTAACGCAAGTTACTGCCTTATCTTTGACTACTAGATTTTATAAAATTTAAATGCATCGAATATTTTTGCATTTTAATTTTGCTTTCAACTGTCATTTTCAAAAAATGCTTTCATACAAGATTTGTACAACAAAATTTGTCTGTACTGAGGTACTAAATGCATAAGAGTTGGTCGAAATGTAACGTAAGTTACCGTGGAATTGCCCAAAACTATTTTCTGAAGATCCGCACATTGACAAATAACATTTAAGAACTAGAAATGGACAAACTGTGTGGTTTCGTTTAGTTAAGTATTTCTAGGAACAAGAAGAAAAAACAGAGATAAAAGCCGGTGAATGGTGTGTGATGAAGTAAGAAAATACATTGTATCCTTGAGTTGTGACAATTATTGAAGAAAACGAGTTTAAAGTAAAAGTAATGGCTGCTGTTGGAACCTATTATAAATGGCCAGAAACGACAGATGAAATTTATTATGAGAAAACGTGATTCGAAAAATTGAACCTACCTGAACTTGAATAACAGTGACCAGTTTGCATTTAAAAGTTTTATGTTATGTAATATTTTCGATTGTTCATTGAATTTGGTATTAAATTTCTATAAATTCAATTCATAATTGTTAATTTTCAATATTTTGATCTAAACTAAGCTGTAATTTACATTCATTAAATTTTGTAATAAAGATTTGGTTGTGAGTAAATTTTGTAACGTAAGTTACTGTAACGTAAGTTACCCAGTCAAAAATACCCACAATTCCCAATTTTTTAAATAAATTTTTAAATTAATGAAAATCAATTCCTGAGCATTATAAGGAACTGATAAATTATACTTCAAACAAGAAAACAGCTTTAATAGAGCAGAAATTTGCCTTAGAACCAATTTGCATATTATGTCATTCCTTTTTTGTGCAACGTAAGTTACTGCCTTAATTATGACTGCTAAATTTTGAAAAATTTTAATGCATCGAATATTTTCGCATTTTAATTTTGCTTTTGACTGTCATTTTTATAGAAAGCTTTTATTCAAGGTTTGTATAACAATATTTGTCTGTACTGAGGTGCTAAATGCCTAAGCGTTGGTCAAAATGTAACGAAAGTTACCGTGGAATTGCCCTTTTGTATTTCAAAATTCTTCCTGGGGATTAATGGTTCAACGTTTTTTTAAAGGAAAATTAAGAATAAAATAAATTGTTAAAACATGCTTAAAAATATTGCTCAAAAAACAGGAAATGGTTGTGTAAGTCAACAAAAGGGGGAATCTTCCATCGTCCGCAGCTTGATTTGGGAGCTGGCATAATCCAAACCACGTGACTTGTTGGTGAACCGGCTTTTAGCTGTAGGAGGCGTTGAAATAGCACAACCGGAACCACAGTTGATGAGGGCGCATGAGATTTGAGGGCGCATGATCCAGAAAAAAAGAAACATTTACAATGAAAATGTATGTTTTGAAGTTAAATGTATATTTTCTCCAAAATCAATGTCACTCATATGCTTTCTTAATAAAATCTTGAGAAATGTCTAACATGTATAATAGGGTGGTTAAATTGTTTTTTTCTTTTACTACAGACCAAGGCTCACCCTACTTTGTTTACATTTATGTATAAGATCACTCCCCTAAAACTTCAGCTCCCTACTCTTAATGGAAGATGGTGCTCAAAACCCTTAATTTTTTTCGTAATTTTCACAATTGTTGAGTTTTTCAGACTAAAGAGACCATTTTCTTGGAAGAGATTTTTTTTCTATTATTCTCATTTTCCAACTCATTAATATTAGTTCAAACAATTCGAAATTTTCTCAATCGTTTGAATACATATAGCAACACCTTTGATACAATCGATTTTATTTAGTAGATCGCAGCATATAATGTAGATTGCAGTACTACTCGTCTACGTGTTGTGCTATGATTTTCAAAACTTACGCTTGCCAAAATAGAGTTGTGGAAGAGCTGTGCAAAATGTTTTTTATGTTTTTAAAGTAGTGGGATGCAGAGAAAAAAATTGCAAGATTTAAAGTTTTAAACTAATAGTGCTAACAGTATCACAAGAAGAATTAATTAAATCAGTGGTTCTCAACCTTTTTACAACCACCGCCCCCCTGTAGGGTTGAAATTTTTTTTCAGCGCCCCCTTTGTGGACGGGCGTAAAAGTGGAAGAGGGGGAGAGGGTCGTTTTCTTGACAGGTTTAATCCTATAATTTTGCCCAACCGATAGTTGAAAAATGACTATAAAGTTAAAAACTTAGGTTTTTTTTTTCTTTTTCTTTAAGATAATTTTTAGAAAAAGTGGGCATCCCCCCCCCCTCTAAAAAGCTGTGTCAGTAAAAATCAAGTGCATAGAATGAGTCCATTAAATGAGTGAACCATTTTTTGGGTAAAAAACACGTTTTGAAATAAAAATGCATCGTTTTTTCGACATTTTGTTTGAAAACCAATATATTTTGAAAAATACATTACGTTAACCCTTCACTGCACGATTTTTTATATTTTCATGAAAAATATCATTTGTTACCTTTTAAATAGCCCGGAGTTCAGGAAAAATGAAGAAAAAAATTAATTTTAAAAATGTGCACCAAAAATGATGTTTTAATTGTTTGTTCTATATATGGCACAAAGCACATAGCATATGCTTTGTATACCGATAAGTGTAATAATCTACAATGTGTTTTGTGCCATAAGTGGTATAAACAAACTTTCCACTAAGAGTATTTAAACATTTTTAGAACAAAGGAAATAATGACTAAGCACACTTCTAACGGAAATGCAGACACTCTTTCAAAGGCAAGAACTGTAATACCTAGACTAGTGCAACTAACTAGTGCATAAAAATCACACTAAACTGTTATAGAAATGTTCCAGAAGGGGCACAAAGCTCAGTTTAACTGCATTTAAAAATCATAGGAATATATGAGAGTTTATTTGGTTTGTGCCAGATCTGGCACACCGTGCAGTGAAGGGTTAAAATAGTTCCTGAACAGTCCGACCCCAAACAGTCTTGCTCTTATTTACTTGCAACTATGCAATACGCATCCCCTATTTATTATGTACGGATATGGGATTTTACTACGGAAAGGCTAACAGCCGTTCCTCCTATTTTTTCCCAGAAGGGACAAGGACTTGAAACTATAGCCCGTACCTGTCACCTTTAAAGATTATAAACGAAGTTTTAATTTAAAAAAAACTGGTATAATTTGAATTTAAAAATCAAGAGATAGTTCAATTCAAAGAAATTCTTTTTGATTAATTGGTTGAAAAGGCTTTGAATTGGCTTTGAAGGTTCGATAAGATAACAAAAGTTATAAGTATGCCTTTGGTGACATCAGAGAAAAGACGGCGGTAAAGTATCGGGGATATCCTCCGAAATTTCTTTTGAAAACGAAGTCTAAAAAATGTGGTTTCTTTAGTTCTGTGTTTCGTGGTGGTTGACACTTAAATTCAGATTCCGCTCCCTGTAAAACATATAAAATTGACGTAATTTTAGACAATTTATGGTAACATTAACTAGGGAGAAAGAGGTCTGTTATAAAGATTTTTCATAATTGAAGTTATTTAAAGGCTAAGTTTAGTAATGTTAGGGAGTCAGAGCTTCATCTAACGTTTTCCGAAATACAAGTATAAAAAACAGAAAATTTAAGCTAGTTTTATTGATGAAGAGGGAATGGCCAAGGTTCGGGAGTTTTCTCCGGAAAATTTTTTCACATTGCACCGTGAAAAATGCGATTGTTACCTTGTTAGGGGGAAAGCTCTAGCGACACAAAAAGTCGGTCAAGATAGGTGGCTCTTAAATTTCGTGCTATTGACAAATTTTAGGCTATCGCTCATGACGTTAAGAGAAAGATCAGGGTTTGGGAGATATCCGCAGAAAATATTTTTTTAAGCTATAATTAGGGGATATAAGAGATGACTGTTTCCTGCCGCCCCAGCCTAAAACATGTTCTCACAAGTACATTTGAAAATATACCCACCGCCCCCTTACCGCCCAAAATCTGTCCACCGCACCCCTATCGCCCAAAATATTTTCACCGCCCCTCAACATCTTCCCATCGCCCACCGGGGGGCGGTATCGCCCCCGTTGAGAACCACTGAATTAACCCTTCACTGTACGATTTTTTATATTTTCATGAAAATAATCATTTGTTACCTTTTAAATAGCCCTGAGTTCAGGAAAAATGAAGAAAAAAATTAATCTTAAAAATGTACACCAAAAATGATGTTTTAATTGTTTGTTCTATATATGGCGCAAAGCACATAGCATATGCTTTGTATACCGATAAGTGAAATAATCTACAATGAGTTTTGTGCCATAAGTGGTATAAACAAATTTTCCACTAAGTGTATTTAAACATTTTTAGAACAAAGGAAATAGTGACTAAGCACACTTCTAACGGAAATGCAGACACTCTTTCTTTCAAAAGCAAGAACTGTAATACCTAGACTAGTGCAACTAACTAGTGCATAAAAATCACACTAAACTGTTATAGCAATGTTCCAGAAGGGGCACAAAGCTCAGTTTAACTGCATTTAAAAACCATAGGAATATATGAGGGTTTATTTGGTTTGTGCCAGATCTGGCACACCGTGCAGTGAAGAGTTAAATTATAAAAACTAATTGCACAAAATAAACTATTGTAGCTAGTCTGGCATAGAACTAATCTGAAATTTAGGCAAAGATATTTACTTCATGCTTACTTTGGCCATCATATTCCTCACAAGTTTTATTCTTTTTAATAACTTTAAAGCGAAAAAATGTTTGGCTAAGAATTAAACAAGCAAAAAAAAAAAAAAAAAAAAAAAAGAAGAATGTTGCACATAGAACTTAAAAAATACTTTAACAGCTTCAACTGTATGCTTTTTATACATCTATAGATAAATCTATAATCACTCTTGCTGATTATAAAGAAATAATTGAGTTATTATTAGTCAATTAGGGAGCCTATCTGAGAAAATCCTGTCTCTTATATGCATAGGCGTAGCGTGACAAAAGTTTTTTTTTTTTTTTTTTTGGGGGGGGGGGCACAGGTCAAAAATTACAGAAATGCTGGTGGAGCTTTTGTCTCCCCCCTCCCCTAAGATTTTTCACTTAGCTTTTTCATAAGAGAAATATTAGTTCTTACTGTTCCGATGAATTGGACGGTACTTCTTGTTTCTTCTCTTTTTTTTCCTCAGTATCCAGTTACCACCAGTGTCGGATTTAGAGTTAACCAGACCCGTCATTTAGGAAGGTCGAGGGGGGGGGGTCTCACTTTGAGAAAGCAATGTATTTACATACAAGTGAGCACGGTTACGTTATTCTCCAATAAAATTACATTGTTTTTGCATACTTTGACCCCCCCCCTGGAAAAACTTGAAATGACGATCCTGGAATTAACGGAGCATTGAGCTATTACAAGTATACTGCCAATAGTCCCGACTACACTTTCGGCAGCAGAACAGGACATTTTTCTTTTTGTGTGTATTTTTCTCTGATTAAGCCCCCGCGCTTTTTCTTGTTTTTTAATGTTCTCGCTGAATTTTTCTTGTTGTTCTATGAATTGATCTTGTAGTGACATGCATATCAGAAGAGTGATGCAATGACCTCTTTTAAGTAGGGTGTAGACTGGTGATTAACCCTAAATTCGGGGGTTTCCCTTCGGAAATTTTTTGAAAAATAAATGTAAAATTATGCCTTTTGAGGTCTTATATATGGGCAATTCCATCGTTACAGACGTAACAATCGCAGACTTTGAACACTAATAACTCTGGTTTGGGCTGATGAAAGTATTCAATTTTTTTTCCTGTGGTGTGACTTGATGATGTTTATGCTACATTAAATTTGCGTGCAGATTGCTTAATTACAAAAAAATACAGAAATTAAAAACTGCCTGTTACAGACGTAATTCACAAAACAGCAAAAACTCGACTATGACATACAACTTACAACATTCCTCTGAATTATACGGAAATTTTGAACTTTTTTTTTAATACGTGTTCTAGAGACTTCAAACTTTCTAAAACCATAAAGATTGTGTGGATTTTGACTGCCGAATTTGTGAAAAAAATTCATAAACTTGTTACGGACGAAACAAAGTGGTGTTACAGACGTAACATCTCTGATTTGAAAGTAGAAAACAGTATTTTAAAGCAGGAATAAACAAAGATTTTTGTGCTAAAACAATACAGTAGCATTAATTAACACATTATTTGAATATTTTAAGTTATACTGTAACAGTTTTAGAAAATTTGGGTAAGTCTGGGGGAGTTGAGAGCATATGCCGATATGTCAATATGTAACAATGAATTAATGCATCTTAAGACAATTATTTCCAAGAAAGATTGACACAAGAAAAGTTTAGAATGGCCTTCACACAAATTTATTTATTTGTATTCTTAAAATTAATGCATAATGGGGCTGCTACATAAAAAAATCGGAAAAAATAATTCCTCCCTGGAATCAGTGATTGGTCTTAGGAGAACTTAAAAATTTGAAAATGTTGGATGATATACTAGTACCAATACTAGTACCAAACTAAAATTTAACCTTCTTGATGACAGTTGGTCAATTTTGATAATTTTTTTTGAATGAAAAAATGTGTCCTTTTTCGTCCGACGTTCTCGAAATTCGAACGGCATTTTCGTATTCTGTTCGAAAACAATGCATTTGGCGGGCTTTTGGCAAATTCGCGGTGTTAGCCCACCGTTCTTCCAATTTTGGCATCAGCTTTAAAACATTTTCCTGGGGCATATAAATAATTTTTTAACTTTTTCTGCAATGGCGTTTGCACACTGAAAAAAGGAAAGAGCGTCGTTGACAAATGCTGTTCTAGATCTTACTCTCTGCCACACCTGGCGCCTGACCATACCCCCAACTCCATCCACAGCTCCCTTTCCATGTAACGTAGCAAAAAAATGCCAGTTGAGGTATAAATTATAATCAGTTATACCATATGTGTATTTTATTAATCTTAAGAAATAAATTTCAATTACATGCCGACATAATTAAAAATTTCAAAATCAGAATACCAGAAACTTTTGTACTCGTACCATATTATGCTATATACATGTATTGCTCATCAAGTGCTTTTTACCTATTTAATTGGAAATTTACTTTTGCTACGGACGTAACATAGAGCCATTTGTTATGTCCGAAATGTTACGTCTGTAACAGCATTAATTTAAAAACTAAATCAGTTGCAATAATTTTAACTATGGTGGGCAATTACTCTAAGAATTTGCCAAAAGGACCATTAAGAGTTTTTTTTAATTTTGATTTTTTAGGACGTAATGACAACTTTTGCTTCTTTTTTGTTACAGACGTAACATCAAACTTCTTTTTTTCAAACTTCAATTACACCATTTAGATCAATTCAAAAGAAATTAATGAATGCATATTATTATAGTACCGTCTTAGTAGTTAAAATTGTGCTACAAGTAGTTATTTTTGTTTTTATTTTTCGATGAGAAATATGCATTTGAAAATATGTTCTTTTTTCTGATTTTTACAAGTTCGTGAATATCGTACTTCCAACTAAGAAAACAAGTATTATTCTAATTCTCACCAAAAAACCAATGCAGGATTCTTAAAATATACATCTTAAGCTTTAAAATGATGTATAACATAGCAACATAACTTCAATATGAATTTTTGACCAATTGGTTTCACTTTTCATGGAATGGCCCATATGCAGTAGTTGAGACTAAAAATATGAGGAAAAACAAGGCAAACAAAAAACTCTTAAAAATTTTACATTAGATCAAAATAAAAATATCTTGTACTTTCTCAAATCGTTGACATTAACATTAATTAGCCAGGAATAAGAACGAGAGAGGAGAGGGAGGGGATAACAAATATTAAATCTGAAAAATTGCTGAAATGTTGCACATTTAACAAAGTTATTTTAAGGGTAAAACTTGCAATAGCAGTTAGGAACACGGCCTTGGACCCTAGTGACCTAACTTGATATCCAATATAAGGAAGAAATAGATCACCCTGCAAAAAAAAAGGGTTAATGGCAAGGAAAAAAACAGTCACGTAAAAAGCCCTCATCAAAATTATGAAAACACAACCGAAGCAAAAAATAGCAAACAACGAAATAAATTAAAATTATATCAATAAAAAAATTAAAAGAAAGAAAAAAAAAAGAAACACAATTGAAACAAAAAAAAAAATAGTTAAAACAAATATCTTTATTCAATCAGGAATAATTTATGTTACAATGACAAAAGTTTAAAAAATTTAGAAGTAAGTTTTGAAAAAAAAGGAGAAAAAAAATATGTATTGAGTACCATCATAAGTAAACGCATAAGTATTTTCAAGTTTATCATAGCTTTTAAGTACAAACACGTTCTTAACAATGTACTTAAGTACTACACAAACAACGTAATTTAAAATAGTTCTTAAACATGAATGAATGATCTATTTTTTTTAAAATTATGCATTATGAGAGTTTTTTAGTTATTAGCCTGCGTTTAGCATTTAATTTCTCTTCAGTATGATTATGACTGACAAATGCTCGAAAAAAACGCTTAAAAATTGAAAATTTTTATTTGGAAAGATAAAAAATTAATTCTGTGCTAAAACCCATATTTTCCAAAAAATTTACATTTCACTGCATTGCCTAAGATAAAGAGATTGTCTTTTATCCTTCTCCACTCTGTATCTTTCTCTCTCTTACAATTAGCCAGATTTTGTGAAAAAAGTATATTCTAGTTCAAATTATTTTTTAATATAATAAGTAGTAACATAAAATTATAAAATCTATGCCTGAAAAATTTCTATATCAAGCAGCCAGAAGCAAAGAGGTGTAAATGGCAAAATTAAAATTTTGAGACAGCTAAGACAAATGATAGCAGAACCTCTGATCCGTTTTGTGGTAAGAAATGATACTAGTAGCCATGGTAAATGCTGATCTATAGCATGAATCAGAAAACTTTTTCCAATGAAAGCCCTAGCTAAGATCTGATCTTTAACCACGTTTGCTCAAAACTTGAATTTTTCCATTTACATACCTTTGCTTCTCATTGCGTTATACAAAATAGCATGATTCATGATTCCACACTTCTCTGAATTATTATTTTAGTAACATAACAAGCACGTGGAGAAGGTCAGGATAAAATATGACTCGACGGCGAGGGGGGGGGGGTTGCACCCCTCAGAGAACTTGCATTTAACATTATTAGCAGTCCGGACTGTTTTGACTAAAAAAATTCTTTGTAGACGGTAATTCTATCTGCGTTAGTGGGTAATCGGTGACGAAAACAGAAATAATTTTTCTACTGATTTTCGCCCCTGTTTCGGAAAAAAAAAGTGCCAAATATTGAACATTTTGATTGTTGGGCCTATGTTTCCTCTTACCCAACCCTTTCAAACATGCTGGTATAATACTAAAATAAAATAAATGAAAAAAAAAAAAAAAAAAGATAATTTGACTATGATTTTCGTTTTGATTTTGCAAAACTTCAGGTCTTAAATTTTAAGAATCCATCAAGTTGGGGGGGGGGGGGGCACGTGCCCCCCTGTGCCCTCCGACGATACACTTATGCTTATATGCCTCAAAATATTTATGTTCCTATATGAGAAAGAGAGTTTTCATACAATCTAATCATGAGAGAAAAACCCTAAATACAACACGTCCTACAGTTTTTGCGCCTTTTTGTATAGTAAAACAAATAGATTGAACTTTAATAGATGCTCCATTTGCTATTAAAACTTCTGGGAATATCTAAACTTGGAAAAAACCTTATAAGATATATATGAACGACCTCTGGAAATTGAAATAACAACTAGGATAGTTTTATTAATGTACTTGTGACACCTTTCTGATGAATTAATTAGTTTTTTGTATCAAATTCTAGTTGAAAGAAAAGCAAGTTATTATAAAAATAAAGATGTGAAATATAGCAAGTGTAGTACAGAACAATTGGATTATTTTATAACATTCTTCGTCCTACGCCCCAACGAATGCAAATATAATATCAATCACAGAATTGAAAGAAAAAAAAAATAAATAAATAATTTTGAATAACGTTGCTGAGGAAAATGTTCAAATAATTCAAGAATTTAACAGAATTTTTTTCAATAATGAAGACAATAAGCAGTTTTTTTTACCTGCTGTTGAAGAAAATTGAGTACTTATCCTTGCTGAGACAATAAAATATTCAATACTAAAAATCTCTCTCTCTCAAGAAAAAATCTATATATAAACATACATAGAAAGTTGAATTGCATAGCAAGAAGTTTAAATATTTTGGCTTTAATTAAAAACTTCTAGCAAAATTCAGTATAACAACACTGCTCGACACAAAATGAACTTCAAATGAATCTGACACTATTCTTGCTGTTTCTTATGTAAAATGCTCCGCTGAATCCAAATATGATCTTTGTTTCCCCCTTCACGGAAATCGCTCGAACATAACTGGAATGAATATAAATAATACTGAAAGGTTCTTTATGGAAGGAAATTTGCGGTGCGACTCATATGTAACATACGATTTTTCCAAAGTTTAAAAAAAAAAAAAAATGCAGCTTGAAAAATTTTTTGGACATGGGAGTCATAGAAGGCAGTCTGATATTATTGTGTTGCACCAAAAAATAAGTAAAATTTTGAAGCTGGAAAAAATGAGTTGTTGATGATATGTTAAATATTTTACGGAGGGAAGGGGAAAATACCCCCACGAGTCTCCCTACTTGCAAAAAATGTTTATGATTTTGAACTTTTCACCTCTCTAGCCCTATAGAAGAATGTTAATGGTAAATAGTATAATGCTTCCTTCCCCTCCAAATAATATCTATGAAATTGTCGAAATCGAATGAAAATAGGAGGGGAGGGCGGGCGATATTTTCGAGAAGTGGGAGGCAATGGGGGAAAATAGTGGCCATATTAGGATTCAGGGGATCATTGAACCTAAGAATCAGCAAGAATGATAGGAAAACACCAGGATTTTTTTTTTGCCACTTAACCGAAAAACGATTGAAATTGACAAAAACTGGAGAGCTATTTAAGCTTTGAGCACCGTCTTTTTATTTAAGTAGGAAGTTGAAATTTTGGCAGTATATTAGGGTGGATAAAGGTAAAAAATGAGCCACACACGTGTGATATTTTTTTTTCTACCATAGGTTTGTGAACCACCCTATAATAGTATAATTGACTCCTTCACTCACCCTTTCCCTCTCTTATGTGCCTGCAGATTTTGCATTTCACCCAAGAATTTTTAGAAGGGAGCTCCAGAGCTGTACTCTGTTCTTTCCCTTTTTTGCATTTTTCAATGCTCCCACCTCTGCGGCTTTGAAATTCATCTCTCTCCCTCTCAACACTTGATCACAAAAACAAATATTTCTCGGAAGACAAAAACGTATGCTTGTCTCGATTGTTGTTCTCATTAATTGTAGAATGGCAGAGGAAGATTGTACACCACTGACATAGATTTATATTAGACGTAACTGTGGCATAGTTACACATCTGATTTTTTTCTTTTTTTCATCCACTAAAACTATACAAATGCTTCAAGTTTCAAAAACATAAAAAATTATAACCAGCTTTAAATTTTCTTTTTAGGAGAGAGGCATTAAAATTCCTTTAGATTCTTTCCCGTGCAGAGCAATACTTTTAAGTAATATTTTTTTCCATTTTGCACTTCCAGAAACTAAATAAATAAAAATAAAACTTTAAGTTAAAGAAAATTATATTAAAAATGTTCGTGTGCACTTTGAAATTGCTCAACCCTCTGTAGGCAAAAAGTTCTCAAATCCTGTTAAAGGTGGAAAAATATTTCTCATTGCAACAAATGCTTATACAAATATAATACAAATAAAGAAAAGCTCAAAAAATCAAACCCGAAACTCAAAAATATCAATAAAAGAGATAAGATTAAATACATAGTTAAATAACTATCAAAGGAGATATGCATACATACGAAAAAAAAGCAAGCTCATATCTCGGTAGTCACGGTTCTGTCCCCAAATTTATTTGTTGTAACTTACTAACTGCATGTTAGTGTTATAAACTGACAACTGTTAAATTAACGATTGAAATGAAATTCTGAGCAATTAATTTTAACTAACTGGGAGTTATGAATTTGACTATCAAATAAATTTGTAGTTAATTATATTTTATTAAGTAGTTTTGATGAGATTAGTACAAAAAAAAAAATAACAGTTAATACTACTGATTTAGCATTCCTGAATTTTTGAAGTTCGTGCAGCCCTGGACCCCTCAGCCCCCTTAACAAAGACCTAGTTAAGTGCTTGAACTAAGGAAAAGATAAAACTGATATCAGAAAATCAAAGTTGGTGTACAGGAAAGCAAGTCCTAGTTCAGGGTTTCTCAACGGGGGCCATGGAAAAATCTAGGGGGGCCATGGAAAGAAAATGAAATTTAGAAGGGCCACGATATATTTTTCAACGATTATTACAAAAGCATGGCTTAAGAGTTTGGGAATTAATATTTGTCAACACTGAGCTCAAAATGCGAGGAAAAATACCGTAGATAAAAAATACACATTTACTTTTTCTCTTATCTCTTTTCTATAACGCATCAATGGCTCTAAAAATGAGAAGAAGATAACGATGTTTTGTATTCACAGAGCAATGCAAGCAGTTATACGAGGATATGAAGTTGATATTTAATGACTTATTAGACATGGAAATCCCGGAATGGGTAATCAACCCATTTCAAGATGATCTAAGAGCTAATATTTAGAAAAGTGCCAATTTGAGTCCCAAGTGAATTATCACTAGTATTTCAATAACTAGTTAAAAAAATAATTTTCCCCAGAAAGAAGATAAGGTTCTGCTTTCATTTCATCTAATAACATCAGAAAAAAAAATTTTTTTTCTTCAAAAAATATTGTTTTTATGCATCAAAAATCAGATCGGTAACGTGTCCCCAGTAGCAAAGCTTAGCATGCAAACAGGTCATGCGCACTTTCTAACTTCCCAAAAAACCGCACTTGCACAAAAAACGATTCTATTTTTACCCCTTTGTTAATATTTTACTTTATTTTTGTTTCAATCGATTTCTGATTTTCTAGCCGATGCGAAATAAGCGTGTCCCAAGTTCCGCCGTCAGAGTGGTAACAATAACTTCCGATCTATGTTTAGGCTACCAAAATCATTTCCTGCACCTATACTACGTGATACTAAGTACCTGGTGGGATGTTTTATCGAATCGTAATTAAAAATTTGCGTTTCTGCATCTAAAATTGTAGGTAAGATTTTTTAAAGTGATTTTTTAAAATGTGTGTCATTTTAGTCATCAGATCGGTAATACGCTCTAAAATGCGCAGTTTTTATTATTTTAAAAATTATTTTATATATAAGTATAGTCCTTTATTACAAGTGAAAAAACAACGTGTTTGATTTTGGTTTAGGAAATCGACTCGGAAATAAAAAAAAAAACTTTGTCAGTTTGTCAGATCGGTAACAGTCAGAGCGGTAACATTGAAAAACAGCGAATATGTTACAGAACTAACTCACACGTTTCAGAATTATAAAAAGCAAAAATCATAGGTTTTAGCCCTATATATTGAATATTTTTGTTCTTAAAAAATGAAAAGTAATGAGTTTTAGTACAATTGCTTCATTTGTGGTTTGTATGACCTAACAATAGAAGTTAGTAAAATAATAAAAATTGACACTGCAGAAATTAAGTTAATTAATTATTGTTATTTTATTTATTTATTTATTTATTTTTTTGGTGCTTCAATTTCTCATAACTTCGCTAAATAACTAGATAATAACTAGCATGCTAAATTTGAATTTTTGATCAAGATATTAAATTTCCTGCAACTAATTAAAGAAAAGCAAGCAAGCAGAGTTGTGTGTTGAAAAAGTTGATGTTGTGTGTTGTTTCAAAACAAAACAAATGTTTTATTAGCTTGGATTTGGTAATTTCATAATTTATTTTATCTAAAAACCTTACCGCTCATTTTTATTTCCAAGAAATGCTTTTTTATAATGAAATTTGATTTTTTAGCCTAATATATATATTTTAATATAATTATCTTAATTCTATGTTAAAAATGCAGGGAAATGATATCATATTTAGAGATATTAACGAAGACTGAAAGCATAAACTCAAATATGTAGCTCATATTAACATCAGATCTGTAACATTCATCAGATCTGTAACGGCTTAAAAGTGAGTAATCTAAGGAGGGGGTAAATAACTTCCTTGACCTCCCCCCTTTTATTTTCTTACATTTAGACCCAATTTAGACTTAAAATCCAATATTAGTTTTTTTTTCTGCAAAAATTTTTTTTTTTCAGAAAACTCCAACTTCAAATTGGCACTTTTCTAAATATTGTCTCCTAAATGAAACAGATCCTGTTCTTCAAGAGTATTTAATCGAATTACAAAGTGGATGTAGGTACACAGATAAAATTTAAAATCAGTGGTGTCAATTTTTGGTTAACTAATGAATTTAGAGAAAAGTATTTCTAGCTTTGGGAAAAAGCCGAAATACATTTGATTGCTTTTCCCACGTCATACCTCGGTGAATCGGCTTTTAGCAGACTTCTTCACGCAAAAATAAAAGCGCGGAATGGCGGAATAGATTGGATATTGCCAAAAGAGGTTATTTATGGTTAGCTTTAACTAATTTTACCCCTGATATAGAAAATTTGCACCAAGCACAAAGTTCACATTAAATGTTTGTATATGCATCTGTAATTAATGTTGAAAATAAAATACATCTTGTATTCATATATATTTATATACATAAATAACAAATGTATTCTTGTGTATGTATCTTGCAATTATGTTTACAATGAATATATATTTTTTACACACCATACGCACTGATGGCGGGGTGTCACGGCTACATGGAACAGTAAAAAGGGGGCCATGTGAAAAAAAAGGTGAACCCCTGTTCTAGATGAAGCTCTCGTTCATATATTGCGGGCTTCTCCTTTAGTATACACTCGCTATATATATTCATATAACTCTCTTCTAACGAGAGAAATTGCCTCTAGAAGTCACAATAATGAGGCTATATTGTGATTGCTGTTAGCGTTGGTAGCAAAGAACTTTTTTCTGTATGGAAAAAGGGCTCCTTGTAACCTAGTAAAACATGTATTTTCTTCAACATTTTTGCTTTCATTTATTAACGTAGATTTTATTGTTCTAAATTAATTAAGGTTTCAGTAAATTGTTGAAATTTTCATTCCATGCATTTCGAGCGACACAGTTATTACTTGAACTAAACTGTAAGAAGAATATTCTTTATTTGTTCAGGGGGATTAAATAAAGTAATATTTTCCTTCTTTTGAAAGATTTTCAATAGTGAGAGATATCACTTCTTTGCAAGGTCTCCTGAATCATGATGACATCTTAAGGAAGAAAAAAGATAGCTACTAGAGAATTTTCAACACACCCCCAGCATTGAAAATTCTTTAAGTCCTCATGGATGAAGAAAGAATTTCAATGAATCTATGTGTGGGTTTTTCAAGGTAGCCTACCCATTCGGACAAAGTTTCAACGGTCAGCATTTATTCTGAAAAATTTAATAATCCATGCGTAAATATTCAGAATTTAATCAGTTGCTTCAATCACATTTGCTAATATTGTTTTTTATACTTTTTTACACTGATCACGTCACATTTCATCAGTGATTGGTTTTGAATGTGTTTTGGTTTCATGAAACTTTTTTCTAAGTTATGAAACTTCTGTCAAAAACATTTACTGCGTTTTTTTGGTGGGGGAGAGAGAGAGCGAGAGGGCTGGGGGGGGGGGGGAGTTCAAGCGACATTTTTCAAAGAAGTGTTTCTAAGTTAGTTTTTATTATATTTTTATGTTCATTAAATTAATAAGTGTTCAAGTGAAGAGGTTCCACTTACTCCGTAAATTTTCCTTATACGGTATAAGTAGGTCCCCTCACTATAGTGTAAGTGGGTCTCCTCATAATAGAGACTATTTTAACATGAAATGTAACTTTTATGAAAAAATATCTATGATGAAATACAAGATAATTATGAGACCCAAAAGGAATTTATTGTTCAACTAGGGGAAAACCGCCTATATTGGACCATTGCTTAAATTGGACCTCAGGCTTAAAATCTAGTAAGGAGATCTGTGCTACATTTTAACAGTAAAAATATGAAGTTTTAGGAAAAAAATCAATGTGTATGAAGTTTCACCAGTCTTCGAACTGATTAGCGTGAGTTACGGCTTGATTTGTGTATTAAATGTGCGAAATCTTATTTTGTGAACTTGTTCCTAAAAGGATAACTCAAAAACTTATGTATTGCCGTAAAATGCTGTTACAGTATTATAATCTGTGTTTAATAAGGATTACATTGATGTATTTATATGCCCAATTGTGATTATTTTTGACAGAGCAATGAGCTGAAGAATAAAAAATGGCGTGTTTTCCTTTATTGGACCGAAAATATTTTCCTATATTGGACCGGTGGTCCAATTTAAGAATATGACTTTAAATAATACATTTTATAAATCGTAACATAAAATAAGTGACTAATCTTATTTAATAGCGTAGTTAAAATTATTTTAAGCATACTTTATTACCTATTCACGATATTCATTTAAACTTTTTTATCAAGCACATTTTTATCAAGTAGAAGCTGCAACTTCTTAAAATGTATGTTTTTTTTCTCTTCATCCATTAAGTTGCAGTTTCAGGTTGTGAAACCTATTTATTAACTTGAATAAAATGTATGCTGGTTTACCGAGAGAAAAATATGAAATTCTTCAATATTTTCAAAAGGATTTTAATAGGAAACAATTTATATGCTAATAAAATGTTCAATGTTGATGAAGCCGCTTTATTCATTGTCCAAAAGCCCCAAGATATATTGACGTATAGAGATAAACACCAGGTTGGGGCAGTATTGAGTAGTAAACGTGGTAGAAATACGCTGGTTATTTGCTACATGAGTGCAACATAATTGCAAGCTCCCTATGATTATTTTCAAAAGATTACGTTCCATGTATGAAGTTATCATAAAAGCTTCCCTGGTGAGTAAAATGCTTGTTCAAAAAAAGGTTGGATCACAAACGATAATTTCCACAATTGATACAACATTTCATCAAAACTGTTAATCCAAGCAATGTAAAAGAATCTCTTTCTATTAACTGATAGGCAGAGCACTTACATAAAGAATTGATGCAATAAACTTGGCTAACGAGAACGATGTAATAATAATTTCTCTTTAAGCACATCATACACGTAGATGTGGTCTTTATTCAGTCTCTGTCTACATATTTTAATCGAGCATGTGATACATGGATGCGAGAACATCTAATGAGATCCATTATCTAATATCTCACAGGAGAACTGTTTGGTAAGTCTTATAGGCAAACCACAATCACGGCCATGGCAGAAGCTGTGAGTTGATTCTAAAGAACAGGAGTTTAGCCTGTTAATTGACATGTGTATAATGACATTGATTTGGCTGCAACAGAATTAGAGGCAAGTTGTCCAGATAAAACTACTCAAAGTGAACACTGAACAGGTTACATTTTCGGTGTAAATTGTATACCATGTACAAGAACTAGCTACGACTTAAATTAGTACAAGTTCTGCAGAATCGGCGGATAATTCTCATCAAAACATGATTGTCAACTCTAACTATGATTTTGTAAAGCCGGCTCACATATCACCTGTGCCTAAAAAGTAGAAGGAACAAAAAGGAATGCTATCTCAGCAATCAATCTAACCCCGTATAAAAGAGGTATAGAGCAGAAAAAGTCACACAAAAAGAAGCAAGAACCTGCACAAAAAAAATTGTTATTGCAATATTTGCCATAGAGATGAAGTGCAAAATATGATTTAAGTGTATGAAATGCCATCAGCGAATTTATCAACACTGCCTAAGTAAGGCCGAAGCAAGAGAAATTCTGTT
The DNA here is from genome assembly GCA_038373865.1 of Uloborus plumipes. Taxonomy (NCBI): domain Eukaryota; kingdom Metazoa; phylum Arthropoda; class Arachnida; order Araneae; family Uloboridae; genus Uloborus; species Uloborus plumipes. The sequence goes on along the minus strand of JAXGGA010001487.1, from coordinate 117,872 downwards.
GCAAATCCTGGAAAAAAGCTGTATAGTTCAAAGATAAATATTTCTATGATTTCTTCGTACGGTCCAATTTAGGAAGTGCATGGTTCAATTTAGGCGCATATATTCCTAAATTGGACTTTTGCAATTTTTTATAAGATAATTTTTTAAAAAATAATTTTCATATTTGCAGAAAATATAAGATCCTAGGGCGGTTCCTGATTAAATTTAGCTTACGATGCCCTACTTTGCATTTCTGTTTTGCTTCACATTGAGCGACACAGGTCTCCTGTTCTTAGGGGGTCCAATATAGGCGGTCTTCCCCTACAAAAGTTGCAAAGGCTTGTCAAAGAGGATGTATTTGTGAAACTTGCATCAAAGACAACCTTTAAGTATTCCTCTGCTGTAATTTTGGAATGTAAATGAAAAAAAGAAAGAAAGAAAAACTGTTAAATTTGCATGAAAAATAGAAATAGCGACACTTTGACCTAATGTAGATGATGTTGGAATAGTACTGAGGATGAAGTGAAGATGATTCTCCTTGAGTCAACTTTACATAAACGCTGCCATTTAGTGTTTCCAATTTCTTTTTCGATTTATAATGCTTGATAATTCACACAAATTAATCTCAATCGGATGTATTATGTTTATTCAACACTTTGTTAGATTGTAAAAAAATATTCATGGTTGAAATATAAACCTTTTACTAAAAGGCTTTCAATTAATTTCATAGATTTAATTGTTTTGTTTTATTCCATCAATTTTCCATCTAACAGATTTAAATGCTTGTAGATATGTTTGCATTTATAAAAAATAATTCATGCCAAAAATGTAACCTACTTTATCAAGTAAGACCCATTTACTCCTTTTTAGGTAAGCATGCTTTAAATTTAGATAGAAGGTGGGCACTTACCGCGCCGTATGCAACATTACAAAATGATAAGCTTCGCAGCACATCTTTATGTTTTTCGCCAAATGGCGAAGATTCAGTTCGGGAGATGGGCTCCCCCCCCCGAAAGTAAACATAGAGGAAGAAAACCGGTAACCTCTCGCGAGTTTTTCTCCCAGTCGGGTGGGCTTATTTTATAGTTACGTTTCGGGACTTTTCATGATGGATTTAGATAAGAATACATGATTTTCTAATGTTTTTCTTTGTTGTAATACGAAAGCTCTTATTTTTTTCATTTCTTTCTTTTGTGTAAATAAGTATAGTTATGCCTTTTTAATTCAATACTATGAAATCAATGAGTATAAGAGTAATGCGGGAATAACTTTTTTAAGTAATTTATAATTCATTATTAACAGTCAGCTATCTCCGCTAAGCGTAAATAAGAAGAAAAATATTGCCATTAAGTAAAGTTAATGTTGTAGAAATTCAATTAGGCAAAATCAGCTTAAATAAATTACAAATTAAAATGTTTCATACATGTGGTTACCAGTCCACAAGGAAACTCTTTATCAACTCATAAAACGGGCCGTCATAGGTGTAGTTTTAGAGGGGGGAGTAGTTTCAAGGTTCATTATTATAATTTTTTTTTCTTTCCAACTTCCTTCCCAAGAGGATTGTACAAATCTGTACTCTTCATTATAAAATAATGTGTACTTCTAGGAAACTTTAATACTTGTGATGGGGATTTATACCAGAGGTGTATTTATTATACCAGCGGCTGTTTGACATTTTTTGCAATAATAATAAATGGCCCTAAAAACCATTATAGTTATTATAATAATTTAAAGCGGATCCATACTTTCATTGGAAGTCAATCCTGAAAGTAATTTAATAACAGAATAAAGTTATATTAAGAAGTTTAAGTGAATAAATTTTTAACAACAGTCATTCCTAACTGTCTTTTTTTTGTAACGCTTTTATATTCATGCACAAAATTTGTTTTAAAAGTTGACAGTATTAATGTCTATTGCACTCTTTTAGGGCATGTATGACCCGTAAAGTTGCAAGTGTAGAATCTAAATAATCTGAGTAAAATTGTTTAAATAATTTGATTTGTCAGAAATTTATTCACTAAAAGAAAAGCTCCTGTCTATGTGAGTACAAAAGTTAAATGTATTAATGAAAATAAAAAAAAAGAAAAAGAAAAGTGATGAAAGTTTTCCATTTTTTTTGCATATAGTTAAACTAGTAGTATTGTACAGAATATTTATATATACCTTAAAGTGTGCGAATGTCAGGGTTTTCCACCAAAAATGTAATGCGAAAGGCAGTGTTGGAAAAAACCTTGTTTTTCCGCACATAATTTCAGTCAGCATGGATTCTCTGAGGATTTGTACTTATGTTTACTCATGATAATAAAAATAAATTAATAAATAAATAAATAAAAAGCTGTGAAGAGGAAAAATATTTTTATTTCACACTTTTAGGCGCATAATTATTTTAAATTCATTGATGTATAATAATAATAGTTAGTTTAATGCATTACATTATTTTTTAAGCATGGAAAATAAAAAAAAAATTATAACAAGCAGGCGTATTTGGAAACATTTATAATAGAAAAGGTATATATCTCATAAAGAGTATTTTTTAAAAAATGTTTTAATCAGTGAAAATTAATGAAAGTTTACTCTCTCTCTCTTTTTTGAAAATCAAAAGAACAAAATACTAAAAATTAAATATCCATTATTAAACATGCCTTTTTTCAGGGAGCTAAATTACTTTAAAATTTAAAAGTTTTGAACTAAGACATATAGAAAATAAAGCTACCACAAGTTAAAAAATAAAAACTCAAAAAAAAAAAAAACGATAACCCGGGGCATGAACCACGGACCTCACTGATGTAAGACCAGTGCTCTGGTCACTGAGCCAATTTGCCTCACAACCTCGGTGGGCAAAGTTGCGGGTCATCTGCTCTCTATTCAGAATTGAATGGAACATAATAACCAGATCAGTGCCTGTTTTCAGGGCCGCCGTTTGGGGGGAATACTGGACCTCCAGTACCGGTCCCGGAGCTTTGGGGGGCCCGTAAGGTTATGAACATGTTTTTCCAGTAATAGTAGTGACCCAATATTTAGAAAAGTGCCAATTTGAAGTTGGAGTTTTCTGAAAAAAATTTTTTTTTGCAGAAAAAAACTAATATTGGATTTAAGTCTAAATTGGGTCTAAATGCAAGAAAATAAAAGGGGGGAGGTCAAGGAAGTTATTTACCCCCTCCTTAGAATACTCACTTTTAAGCCGTTACAGATCTGATGAATGTTACAGATCTGATGTTAATATGAGTTACATATCTGAGTTTATGCTTTCAGTCTTCGTTAACATCTCTAAATATGATATCATTTCCTTGCATTTTTAACATAGAATTAAGATAATTATATTAAAATATATACATTAGGCTAAAAAATCAAATTTCATTATAAAAAAGCATTTCTTGGAAATAAAAATGAGCGATAAGGTTTTTAGATAAAATAAATTATGAGATTACCAAATCCAAGCTAATACAACATTTGTTTTGTTTTGAAGCAACACACAACTTCAACTTTTTCAACACACAACTCTGCTGCTTGCTTTTCTTTAATTAGTTGCAGGAAATTTAATTTCTTGATCAGAAATTCAAATTTAGCATGCTAGTTATTATCTAGTTATTTAGCGAAGTTATGAGAAATTGAAGCACCAAAAAAGTAGATAAATAAATAAATAATAATAATTAATTAACATAATTTCTGAAGTCAATTTTTCTTATTTTACTAACTTCTATTGTTAGGTCATACAAACCACAAATGAAGCAATTGTACTAAAACTCATTGCTTTTCATTTTTTAAGAACAAAAATATTCAATATCTAAGGCAAAAACCTATGATTTTTGCTTTTTATAACTCTGAAACGTGTGAGTTAGTTCTGTAACATATTCGCTGTTTTTAAATGTTACCGCTCTGACTGTTACCGATCTGACAAACTGACAAAGTTTTTTTTTTTATTTCTGAGTCGATCGCACTAAACCAAAATCAAACACGTGGTTTTTTCACTTGTAATAAAGGACTATACTTATATATAAAATAATTTTTAAAATAATAAAAACTGCGCGTTTTAGAGCGTGTTACCGATCTGATGATTCAAATGACACACATTTTATAAAATCACTTTAAAAAATCTTACCTACAATTTTAGATGCAGAAATGCAAATTTTTAATTACGATTCGATAAAACATCCCATCAGGTACTCAGTATCACGTGGTACAGGTGCAGGAAATGATTTTGGGAACCTAAACATAGATCGGAAGTTATTGTTACCACTCTGACGGCGGAACTTGGGACACGCTTATTTCGCATCGGCTAGAAAATCAGAAATCGATTAAAACAAAAATGAAGAAAATATTAACAAAGGGGTAAGAATAGAATCGTTTTTTGTGCAAGTGCGTTTTTTTGGGAAGTTAGAAAGTGCGCATGACCTGTTTGCATGCTAAGCTTTGCTACTGGGGACACGTTACCGATCCGATTTTTGATGTATAAAAACAATATTTTCTGAAGAAAAAAAAGAATTTTTTCTGGTGTTATTAGATGAAATGAAAGCAGAACCTTATCTTCTTTCTGGGGAAAATTATTTTTTTAACTAGTTATTGAAATACTAGTGAAAATTCACTTGGGACTCAAATTGGCACTTTTCTAAATATTAGCTCTAGTGTCAATAATTTCATCAAAAAAAGAAAAAATCTCGCTTTCGATTGCCGATTGTCAATATGAAACAATTGCTAGTACAAACACTAATGAATGAAACACGATTGCGCAAAGGAAAATGAACCGCTTTTTAAGATCATCTGGCGATACAAATAACGTGAAAATAAAATCAGATGCACACTTTCGTAACTAAAAAAAAAAGTTTTTCCAAAAAAAAAAATTTTTTTTCTTTTTTTTTTTACAATTGCAAATGTGCTGAAACGATGGCATGAAAATATGCAATTGGGGGGGGGGGGGGTGCAGGGGGCCCGGCAATAAAATTGGTACCGGGCCCCATTGCTGGTAGCGGCTGCCCTGCCTGTTTTTGATTGTCTTTTAATTATTGTGCTTATGTTTATTTCTATTTGAAAAATACAACTTTGATAGCTTTTTTTGAAACTATTTTAGAAATTCTACAAAAATTATTTTGAGCATTAGCACTCACAAAAAAAAAAAAAAAAAAAAGATTAAAATCAGGACGGATTTGAAGTCTTATTCAAACTTATTTCCCCATATATAATGATACAGTTTCCCACTTGAGCGACTAAAGCCTTCTAGGATTCACGATTGTTATCAACATTTAAATATGAAAAATCCGAGTTACTTCAAATTTTCAAATGTCTGCAATTTAAAGTTCTTTTGCAGTGTATTTATGACAGCGCACAGCGTGGCTTTTTTTTCTTCTCAGAAGAAGGTGACGTGCCGTTGTGTGCATGTTATGAATTACAAATTACAGCATACAGCATAAACTGAAATTTTCATCAAATGTGCAGTAAGCCGTTCATATCTGGACTAGTTTGCAAACATAATGACGCGATACAACGCAGCCATGTTGTTTATCTCGTGAGGCTTGGCTACTTTGATTTGGCGAAGTTTGAGCCGGCGCAACTTTATTGAAGCCAAATGTGCTGCGAAGCTTATCATTTTGTAATTTCGCTTTTCGCAAGGGGTAAGTGGGACACCCATCTAATATTTTTTCAAAATCAACCGTTAAGAATATTTAAAACACTATTTTGAAAAATAATAATGAACTTGTTTTTTTAATAAAGTCAGGCCCGTCATTTCGACATTGTCTGTGTGAGGGGGGGGGGGGGCAAAGGGTATGGGCCCAATGTAAATTATCCCCAAAACAGCAAAAGCCACGCCCATTTATATGTAACTAGCGGTACCCGCACGGCTTTGCCCGTGGTATAAAATTAAAAGTTCATTTGTAAAAAAAATGATATAGCAGAAAAAATACTCTATTTTAGTTATAATTCAACTATAATTCCTTCAAAGTATGATATAAAAATTTGGTATGGACCCTACACTACTTCCTTTTACGTGTAAATTTCTTAGTAGATGCCTTAAGTGCTAAAATAGTGCTTGAAGTGAGTAAGATAACAATTCAAACATTTGCATCCCTAGTTTGCCACGAAACAATGCAAAAAAATTTTTCACAATGATTAATCTCCTAAATATCGCCGATTTTAACATCATTCAGTAGATTTTTCGCAAAATATCGCCAATAGCGCCAAATTGAACCCAAAAATTTTTTTTTCGCTAAATTTATTGCCAACTTGGCGATATGTCGCCAAATTGGCGTCAAACACTTGGTGACCGAAAGCTTGGCGAGATATCGCCAAGTGGTCGCGCCAATTCATATCACTTTGGTCTGCATTGAAAGCCCTGATTACCCCATAAAAGGGGTAAATCACCCCCTTGGGGACATTCGAATGCAACCCCAAAGATAGGTGCACAAAAATAAGCCAAAAGAAAAAATAAGAAAAATTTTGTTGCTCACAGAAACCAACAGAAATCTTACCAAAGTTTAAAAGAAGAAGAAAGTTTTCTTTCCTAACTTCAAAAACAAAATAATACATTTTCCGAAATGACATACTTTAGAAAGAACGTTGCAATATCGCAATAAGATAGAAGTAAATATACTGAAATAGAATTGAATGCCAAATTGTAAAAAAGTCGCCAAAAAATTAGTTTCTAATATTGTCTTTCATTATTTATTAAATGCAATTATTGCTGCAAATTACAGTCCAACAATAAATAATCACATTGCAAAAGTATATTTGGAGCAATTTTTTCTTTTAAACTCAACTGATCCTAAAAATTTTAAGTATTAGTCATAGAAATTTCGTGCATTATTCTTCACAATGATAATAAAAACAATAAACATCGACAAAGATCAACCAGCAAACGATAAATTAATAGCTAAATTCGTTCACTCAAGCCATTTGCTGCAATTTATATTGAAATAAATTAATAATGAAGTAAAATATGTTTTGCAGACGATAAATTTAGAATGGTATCCTGTATTTTAAGGAAAGGACTCGATTTCTCATTTGATTGACAGGTGCCATCTTATCACGGTTTTTAATATTTCATTTGACTAATTTTAATAAGGCTTGGAGTTTGGATTGTTAAAAAAACAAATACATTTTTAAAATTATTAAGGGAAAAAGAACGAAATAAAAACGTAACCATGGTAACAACATGAAAAGTTGATTTCCGTTGATAAAATAATTCATTTCATCTCTATTTTCAAACAAATTTTATTCGCGAGCAAAGCCATTTTAGAATCATTTGGCTTGCTTTACTGAAGGTAAGCCTTGAATTTCGGGATTCTAAAAACAATTGTTACAGCTGTCCTGATGATCGTAGAAACTTCGAAAAACGTCATTTTGTGCAGAAAATTTCAAGCTTTCGAATGACATAAGACTTGAAAATGTGTATGGAATATTTCTTCCCTATTTTATCGAATTTCCGCTAAGAATTCGAATAGAAAAAGAACGAAATGGAATGTTCGAAAAATCGCTTCGAGGTGCAAAACTACATGCTACAAACTAATTTTGTGTCAAGTGGCATGAAAATCGACCGAACGGTTTTGGCGCTACGCGCGTAACAGACAGAAAGACAGACACACCTTCAGCTTTATTATTAGTAGAGAATACACTGATTTTCCAAAGTCAGGGGGGGGGGACAATTGACATACCCCCTGCTTCCCTAAATGACGAGCCTGAATAAAGTCCTAGATAAAATAAGTCAATAAGTTCATTGCTTTTCGTTTCAAACTTTTGTGTATGGCTTAAGCAACGAACTACTCTAAAACGGAGTCCCTCTTCCCCTAACCAATCATATAGTAAATACATTTTATTTTCCCACTAGCTGAGTGGCCCAGCATTGCACGGGCTACCTTAGAAAAGAAAGCGATGTCAAGTGACGCATCCGCTTTCGGTAGAGCAACAAACTCGCCGCCACGGTGGCTCGCTATGGCCAGTACCCTCCACAAACAGTTGCCAAAACAATACTTTCAATGAACGCCATCTCTTGAGAAGAGTTTAAACTAATCAGCTCGTGCTTTTCAACCATTATTACTTTTTAAACTATAATAATAACTCCTTACATATAGCGTAACGTTATATAGCCTAAAGCAATCCTGATTAAATGGACAATTCAACACAAAAATAATTTTTTAATTCGAATCAGTAGTTCCTGAGATTAGCGCGTTCAAATAAACAAACTAACTCTTTAGCTTTATTTTATTAGTATAGACAAATTTGTAAATTTTCTCGTCAATCCCAGTATTTAACTCTTTTTATTTTTCATTAAATTGTGTCATGTTAACAAAACGTTCTGAAAAGTATATTTTTGCTGGAAATTTCTCTGTCAACAAAAATAATGAATTGGTTTGCATACTTAAGAGTTAGCTCAGTGGTGATGCACCTGCAGCCAGAGGAAGGCTTTCGAAGTGTTCGGCCAATTCAAGTCTAGAGCTCAATTATGGATCTAAAAGGCTGTCTTAACCTTTCTTGACAAGACCAAAGGGAGTCTAAAACTGCATTTGTAGGCCTTCTATTTTGGAAAATTTCCAGGAGAGAGTTCCCCAAGTTCTTCTCGAATACATTAGATACAACTATATGTATATATTGTTTTGTACACACCATATGTTATTTGATTATTTTTTCAGACTGTTTGAAAACTACAAATTCTTAAATTTACTTTTCTTATAGATTTCCTTTTCAAGTTTTCGGACAAAATCTCCCAAACTCTCTTCCTTCCCACGGAATGACTATCGTATCCTTCATACGTATAGCATAACAAACATACTAAAAGACCCAACTTTTTGTCAACTTGAAAAACTAAGTGTATTGATTGAAGTACCTTCGAGGCAGTGAGGAATAAAGCTATGTAAGAGGACTATGTAAAGTTTTGAGTAAAACGTGAGCAAAGTTTAAGACCTAAACAGGTTTACAGTGAAAAGTTTTCGTAAATGATACTGTATTGAAGCATCTGCCAATGCTACTAGTATCATTATATCTTGCCCCACAATAGATGCGCGTTTCTTTACCAGTTGCGTTAGTTATCCAAAAATTTTTAATTCAGCACCTGTACCACATTCCTTCCATACGCTTCCCTCTTTCAAATTTTAGTGCTTAAGTTTTAAGTAAAGTTTTCTTCCATGAAACAAAAAGGCATAGTTTGAGAAAAAATAAGAAAAGAAAACGAAAGGGGCACAAGCAATCTTTCGATTTCAAAAACAAATGCTATTGCCAAGATTCTATTGATTTCGAGTATTAGGATTTCAAAACAATTTTTCTTACCTATTATTATGTCGCCTTCATTCGAATTGCTACCATATATTTGTCAGAATAAAAGATGCAATGAGAAATGTTCTTTCGATTATTTACGATAAAGTAAGATTTTATGAAACAAATTTCGTTTTTATTTTTATTGCAACGAAAATAACTCAACCTTCCATAGTTTAGGTATTTTTTGATGAGAAACGTAGCATCTTAAGAATAGAGCTATCGATGAGTTATTTAGTAATACCAACTGTCTTCCATTTATGAGTTCTGTTTAAAAGGCCATGTTTCTTCAAATTTAGCTGCTAAAAAGTAATAGTTGTAAAAATTAAGGGACTATCTAAAGACTTGAGAAATTGTAATTGATTTTCTCTTAGTAACCTCAGTAAGAAAGTAAAATAACCTGTGCTACTTAAGTATTAATGAAAAAATCGGTTGAAGTTCGCAGAAAGAATATCTCTACTAAATTAGGTATGCGAAGTAATACGAGGGAATGTTTTAATTTTGCTTTTGACTTCACAAGCAACAACGCAGCGTTATCTAGAGCTACCAATCCCTTATGCCCTTTTCTGTTCTCGCTCTCTATATTTGGCTTTTTCCTTATACACAATAAAGTGAAGAAGAGTAAAACTCGGAAGATTTTGCAACTGTTGCTTCAACTAACTATTTTGCTTTGTCTTCATTATTGGTGCTTTCTGTTTTTATCTTATTTCATACGAGACGAAGGAACATGGAAAGATTTTAACCAAGCCGTAGTTATATGGACCTCTACCGTAACATATGACTCCTTTATGTTTCATAAAAAAGGTGCAGAAGTTTTCATAAATACGAGTATACTTAATACGACGTCACAATTTTCCATTTCTAATCAGCAAAGGAAAGAGTTTTTAAGAAAGGTTCGTATTTTTAATGCATGTGTGTGGTTTTATATACTAATGTGGGTTGCAACTTTTCTTATTATACCTTCAGAAAAAGAGCCTGAAACTAATTTTAGTGCACCTGTTTACAGATTCCTAGAAAATACTACGTCCCGCAGATTCCAAAAGTATCTGATAAGTATTAACGATGCTTTTTTATGCTTTTTAGTTGATGGTTTTCTTACAATTTGTTCATCTTTCTTTATAGTTTTGATACATGCTTCCTTTTTATGTGTTACGAAAATGGAACAATATGTTCTTTCTCGCAAATTAATGAACATTGAAGACATGCATATCATAAATAACATGTATAATGCACTTGTTTTTCGTATTCAAACATTAGATAATGTGTTCTCGTTTTCAACTCTTCTTTGGTTCTTCATGGTAGCTTTAACTCTTTGTATTCGCGTCATTGCCATGCTTCAGGATTCTGGAGGTCCCACAGATGTTCAAGGAATGATTACAATTGGGTTTGGTCTTTTGCGTGGTACTTTTTTAATCATGCTAGGAATAACTTTCAGCTCTCAGCATCTGACAGATTCAGTAAGAAATATAATTTTGAAAGTAGGGCATTTGTTAGAAGAATCAGAAAATGCCGTACTGTTTCAAAAATATTTTCTTACGGTGAAAAAGTTTGAGCTGAAAGCTATAGCACTCTCAGCTTGGGGATTTTGTCCAGTGGACAAATCGTTTCTTGCTTCATGCGCGCAGATAATGACAACGTATGTTATCATTTGTGTGCAAATGACATCAACGCAAAATATAAAGTAAAAGTACCTAGAAAGAAAGGACTTCTGGCTCTGTTTAGTGAAAACAAGTGCATGGGACACTTAATGGAAGCAAATGAAGTGGAAGGTTGATTATACATAATTGGTCTTACATAACCATATAATGTATAATTGGTTGTATAATAATTGGTTTTAACCGCATAATATATATAATTTGTTAAAACCAATTAACTATAACTTCAAATTATAAAAGAAAAATTTTTAGCTACTAGTTGTTATATGAGTTAGAAGCAATTTTTTCATTACTTACAGTTAACAGCTTTTTTTTTTTTTTTTGCCACTGTCAGTTTCTTTGAGAGGCAACTTTTACTTCTAGATGTTATTTTGTTAAAATAATATGTAATAAATACAGAATATGTGTTCTTAAAAAATTGAAGTGCAATTGTATTATTTCATTAAACATTTAACAGTGAGTGATGTTTAAAATAAGCTTGGAATAGTATTTAAATGGCGGCCTATTTAATAGTCATGTATTGTTCAATTGTTCTATTAATGGTTACGTTGGCTACTTACTAGACCATAAACTAACTTTAGTTTAATATTTCAGTGTATAGTTTACGCTTTGAAAGCAAAGACAAATTAAAAAAAATATTAAGTTAAAAAATATAAGCAGTAAAGTATGTAATTAATTTGTTAAACAGAAGTTTTTTCTCTCATGGAATAGTTAAGTCTTTAACGTAATGTTCAAAAATATGGGTTTTTTTTCGAGTTCAGTGTAAATAATTTTTCATTACTATGCGATTACAATTGTCGATTTAAAATTTTGTTTGCTAATATAATTTTAAACTTGATATTCTTTCAAAAGTCATCGTTGATTTTTCAAGAAAAAATATGAAGCAAAAGTCTTTTTTTTCTGAAGAAAATGATAAATTTTAGGCTTCGTGTGGGATATCTAACTATTTTTAAATTTGGATAAATATTTTTGTGGTACATGTTGGTCTATAGGGGCAACTTTTTATTAACTTGAAATTCGAAAAAAAAAGCACAATATTTTTTTTTTTTTTTCGTTTTGGCATATTACAGAAATGCTGTTTCACTTTCAAACATAATATTTGCACTGGTTGCCGGTGTTCAAATTGCGTAAAACTTTTTTTTATTATTGCTTTGTTTTAAAGGAAATACGAGGGTATATGACAAAAAATTTTGATTTTCTTTTTTGGGAAGGGGATGGAGACTTCAGTGGCACCACATCAGCTGATTTTAGAATCAGCAAGGAAGAGGAGAAAATACCGCGCCTTTTATTAAATAAAATATTGTGCAGAAAAAATTTACCAATGTGGATTGCTTTCGTAAAAACAAAAAAAAAAAAAATTAATAATAATAATAATAATAAAAAAGACGAAGAAGAAGAAAAGAAAAGAGAAATGAATCAAAAAACGAACAAAACTTACGATAATAAATCATTAGAGCATTAAAAACAAATAAACCTTGAATCTCTTGCTTAGATTATGTTTTTAGTATTTACGACTCATCAGGTCCGGAAAAGAGAGAGAAAGAGGGAATTATAAGCAAGGGCGGATGCAAGGGGGGGGGGGCGATGTGGGCAATCGTCCCTCCCTTGAGCGACTCTTCAGCAGTTTTTAGATTTTGAAGTTCAAAAAATGCAATTTTAGTTAATCTTTGATGATATTAAGGGAAAGGGTGCGGAGATTCGGGGCTCTGATCTGGAATTTTTTTGAAATGGAAGACCAAAACATTTGTAATCAACATGTGTTAACAAGGATGCATAGCGAAAAAAATGGGCAAGTAAGAAAAAAAAATCAATCGCCCCTCCCTTGGAACATTTCTGGATCCGCCCTTGATTATAAGTTGCATAAACCACTGATTGACATAGGGATAAAATGGCTTGTGAATCGACGTCGGCTTTAAATTTTTGTTAGATAAAACAAATATTATTCTTATTCTAATAAACTTAGAAGTTTCGAGAGAAATGTCCCATCTAACGAAGAAAAATTGCGGCATTGGATAGGTATACAAATTTAAAGTATACATGATATCCTCTTCGAATTAGTGAATTCATGTACTGAAGCTTCTCATTTTAATTAAAATGAAACGTAGTTGAATTTTAAAAAATTCGCCTCAAGGCTGTTCCTCTCGTGCTCCAAGCTCATTTTGTACCAAATTTCACCACTGTACTGCTACTGGCTATTCTGTACATTGAAAATCAAATGTGCTTATATTAATGTAATTTGTCACAACTTAAGAATGTATAAGGTATTTTTAACTATATTGGTATAAATTCTATAATAAATAATAATAATAATAATAAATAATAATAATAATAATAAATAATAATAATAATAAACGCACCCAGAAGGAGTTGTAGAACAAAACGAGGGTCAACATTAATAGAAGGAGGTGATAGCGAATTTATCATTTATTGCAAAAAAAATTTCTAATAAGTGAAGGATTCACTGTAAAAAATTTGCGTGAGGTTACTATTGTTAATGGATGTAACGTTACACTACTTCTGGAATAAGATTTTCTGATTTTAATGAAACTCTAATTGTTGGAGGAAAGTTTCACCCAGCCGTTGTAAAGTTCCACCAAGTGTTAAAATTACTGGAGCATTATTCAAAACGCATGCGCTGAGACAAACTTCAGCGCAGAGCTCTTATGAACGTAACCAAGATGTGCCTTAACAGTTCCAGTAGTCAAAGCGCTTGCTTTGCTCTGTATGGGGTAAGTTCATGGTTTGGGCTTCGATCCTATTGTGTGTAATCAAAAAAGCTTACGAGTTTGTGTAAAATTGATTGGTAGTAGAAAAGCATGAACCTGACAAACATAAATAAGCCTGATGAATGCTCTTTGTTCTTTCTTTTGATGGAAAATTCTGGTGTAACCTTACACACACAGAAATTGGTGAAACGTTACTCCATAGTTACATTACCATGGTGTAACAACACACCAGATATATCGGTTACTCTTTCGCAGTGGAGGCAGCACTGCTACCACCATATTTATGGAGTAAGGTTACGCAAACTTTTTTAGCGTCGTTGAACCACCCCTAGAGTGGATACACGAGATGATACAGGGGAGATATTAGACAGGAAAATTCTGGTACGATGTTCTACGTCATCTCGTCACACAGTTATTACTGTAAACTCGCCACTAAATAGATCAGACTCGTAGGTTGTCCAATTTACCATTCCAATGGATCCCAGATGTGCTAGATCTGTGACGAATCATAAGATTGAGCTTGCTGGAGGGAGATTTGACCTAATATTGATCCCCAGCAACTGACAGCCCAGCGGTACATTCATGTCCAGCCACATGCGTTGGTCCTCATGGCAGAGCATAGATATAATATTAACTAGATATACAACGAGAAACCGGTTCCATAGGAAACCGCGATACAAGTAGTTGGAGGACAAGCGCCCACAAAGCGCATGCTTAGCGCAGGTGCGCGAACAACTTTTACGCATCAGAGAGGAGATCAGTGGTTGCATCTTCGTAAGCAACGCTTTTCCCAGTTCATGGCGGCTAGTGGCTTCTGCTACGGAGTTGTGTGTCCAGTAGGGTGATTCAGAAATGTATGGAAAAAAATAAACTTTGTATTTTTGTGCGTCTTACCCTATTATTTTGTGCCACTATATACACGGATCATTTGTGCAAAATTTTGACAAAATATATTAATATTTAGTGGTCGCTCAAACGCCTTCAAATTTTGTGATATTGACGAAATTGTGAACGTAAATGATATCTATGGAAAAAAGTAGCCTTTGTATTTTTGTTCGTCTTACCGTCTCATTTAGTACCTCTATGTAAACTGAATTATTTGCCCAAAATTGTACTAAACTGAATTGAAATTAAGGAGTACTTCGAATTTCGTGATAGTGGCACAAATGCGAATGTAAATAATAATAATAAAGTTACTTTATTGCTTTTTTATACCTCTGAAGAAAAAACTGCAATTACAAAATGATATATTTGAAAAACCAATAAAATACAGAAAAGTATGAAAACTAATCAAATACGGAAAAATATATGAAAAACAAATCAAATACATTTAATATATAGTAATTCGCTCATTAATTCTTGAAATACTTTTTAAAGTTACTTTTTTGCAACTTTGAAACTTTTTTCTGTGTTCCTGTACCACTTGAAGCAGACACTGTCTTTGTTTTTCGTCTTTAGTGATAATCTTAACAAATGCTTTAATAAAGCCATACTCCGTATTGTCGTTTACAATCCTTAGTTTCTTTGGTAGTATAAAGTATCCTTGGTAGCTATCCTGAAGTTTTCAATGCTCAAGATCAAACAGCTGATATTTTTTGAGTTTCTTCTTTATATGAATCAGGACGCTGAAAGTGTTCCCAATCATTTCTCAGTGCTTGGACAAAAAGGGTTGCTGTGAACCTAGCTCTTAGATATTCTTTCTATTAACGTTCGGAATGTGAAAGAATTCACATTCATATGTCACGAATACCTTTTCTTTCTCCGACTGCAAATTTGAACTGGTTGCGAAATATCCACAACTTGAAGCCATAAAGAATCATTGACCCCCATATAACATGGGGAACCGCTCCTGGGACACGAAAACATACGCCACAAGAAGGTGCTTCTCTCAAGAAAATCACACTAAGCTCCAGTATCTTCTTGTACACTTCTTTTGCATGGGTCATCAGAAGTTGACGTTGTGCAACTTCCATTACTAGTTGCACGTCGTTCTGAATTCCCTACCAACTCCTCAACCTCATCGTTTAGATCTCCAGGTTGAAAATTAGAATATTGTTTCCTTGACTATGACTGCTGAAACCGCTTAAAAAGCGGTATTGTAGATCCAATGGCAGTGGATGATTCCGCGCATTTGTGTGAAAACCGCATTTGACATTTCATACAGTCAAATACCCCAATATCTACCTATTTCTTGGTTTATCGTTTAAAATACTGAGAGACCAAGACTAAAATATAATGGCGGAAAGCACAATATAAAAGTTGCTTCCCTAGCTTTTTTTTTCCAAGTTCAACATGCTCCAACTTTAGTACCGGCTCTACATATCGCATCGAAACACATACCACGTACGAGCTCAGTAAGTTACCGTTTATCTAACAGGTTATCGTACAGCAGTATTGGCCGTAGCAATTCCTAAGCCGTAGCCCTAGCCGTAGCAATGCCTGACTCTAACGTAGGAGTACTCAGAAGTTTCATCAATGCTTGTGGATCTGATAAAAAACTAAAACTGGTATGAAATCCGCCAATCCTCCTTCATTTTTCCAGATATATTTTGCATAAGTGTTTCATTCCAGTGAACTATCAAAGGAAGACATAGATTTAAACGATTTTTGTAAATTAACGGCAGATTCAGAGCGAATAGTTTGCCTTTACATTTTTATGGACGTTGTCAAATCCTCCCCATTTTGACCTATCCTTTGTATTGTAGCAGTTACTATCAAAGTGCCTTTTCTGTCACTTATATTGGCCCCTGTCTAGAGTGGATGCTAGGTGTTTTAGCCGAATAAACTCAAACAACCGAAAAGAATAACAGAAACAACAGCCCGAGCTTGTAGCTGCCTTTTCTACTCAAACTCAGGTAAGAGATGATGCAGCTTAGGAGCGGGGGGGGGGGGGGACTCACTTTGAGCTATTATTTCATTGACTAAATACTTAGTAGAGTAAACTAACCTTTTAAATTGTTCCATTTTATATGAAAAAAAATATTATTTAGGGTAATGAAGTTATATACTCCAACTCTCGAAATTGCTAATATTCAACAGAATTCAATCGCGTTGAGCGACCTCTAAATATTATTCAATTGAGCTAAAATTTTACCTATATCATATTTATGAATAGTGTAACAAAACTTTGGGGTAAGACCAAAGAATTTCAAAAAAAATCTTTTTTTTGAATCACCCTAGTGTCCAGTTATAATAGTTCAATGTGGCAAGGCTCTTAGGAGCCATTTTTAACAGGACAACGATCGGTCACGCACAGCAAGGGTGTCACAGGTATTCCTTCACCGCATTATCACTTTCTCTGGCCCTATCAATCACAGATCTCGAAAGATCTATGCTGATTTTTTAGATCTATGCTGATTTTTTAGATCTATGCTGATTTTTTAGATCTATGCTGTCATGTTTAAATCTATGCTGTCAATCTCCTGATCGGCGTTGATCTGGGATATTATTGGATCTTAAAAATTATTTTAGCATCTATACAATGTAAGTTAAGTAAAAAAGAGAACATCAACATGATAATTATTATAAACAAAAATAGTATTAAAAGGTCATTAGGTGCTACATATGAATACAAAATTCACTCTACTAATCAACAATTGCCCTTGAAAACATTTGCAGCACATTCGGACATTAAATGCAGAGATTTAAGTTATGACTTTTCTCTATTTTTAACTGAAAAGAAATGTTTTTTTTTTTTGAAATTTTTAAGATTCTTAAAATTTTAAGTCTTGGGGAAAAAAAAGCAATAAATACACATGAAGTATAACATCCAACTTAGTTAGGGTAGAACAATATATTTTGATCGCAATAGCCCTTTAAGAACTTATAAATAATAATATCAGTAACGAAAAATTTGAAATAATGTAGCAAATACATGTTTTGGGTTTATAAGGGTATAACTTCTCACTACAAAAAAAAAAAAAAAAAAAAAATCTGCTTCCAATTAGCAGCAGTCGCAAAGAAGATTTCTATGATACTCTAAGATAAAAGTATATATGGAAGTGGGACATCCGGAAGAAAAGGTGTTTTTTGGGACTCCGAAACAAGTGAATACAAAAACTTTTTGCAATAAGCTGCAAATGCTTTGATTTGCTCATTAATTGCTTGATAAATATTTTGCTTCTTACTCACGCAGTCAGCATTAAATATGAAAAATCCGAAAGCACGAAGTTTAAAAATAGGAAATTCCTTCCTATTTGTTATAATGAAACTGTTTATCCAAAGAACAATAAATCAATATCATCCTTTGTCAGCAAGAGAGAAGAATATATAAATAATTCGAAAAAATCGCAGATGTTTTGCTTTCATAAAAGATAAGACCTTCCGGTAAGAATTGCTCGTATTTATAATCAACATGACAATTCGAAAGAAACTGGCTAATGATTGGATAAGAAATAAGTTAAAAATACAATGTGTTTCCTCTCATATTATTCATCACTTCTAACTAATAAAACAATCCCTCAAGTTTTTCCAGTCAGCAAAATATTCCTATGTACACAAACTTCCAAAAAGTCTTGAAACAATAAATATTAAATTCCCAATTCTTTTCTTAAACACCCGTATTGGAAAATGATACTAACTTTATCGATACATACAACGAAAGTGTATTTTTGAGTATGTTTACATCCTTCATTATCGGAAGTTTCTCAAACCAATGCATTATTAAGTGACCTACAGTGTCATTGCTTAACTATACTCCTTTGTGAAAAGAAAAGCGGAACAATTTTTTCTTCATTAAAATTGCATATCCATTTTTTCTCCATAAACTAACTTGCAATATATTTTTTCTCATCCAACCATTTTCTTCTGCAAATAAGCGTTTCATCGGCCAAATCCCAGATAAGGTTGTGTGTAAATGAATCATATATATATGTGTCTTCTGGCTGCGTTACGACTGATTAAATACATTGCACAGATAGCTATAGTCTCCGGGCAAATCAAACATTAGCCAAGCAAGTTAGATTTTTTTCCCTTCCATTGTATTAAAGATCATTTCCACGGGTTGCTTATACAATCGTTGCGCTAATTCTTCAGACTGCTGCATATGTATTAAAAAAAAATTCTAATGCGTATTTCTTTTTTTTTCACATGGAATTGGTAGTTTTACATAGTACAGATTTTTTTTATCAATTCAAAAGTTTCTCTGTTTAAAATTTATCACTTGCTTTATTAGATTAGCGTTTATGTTTTACCGATTGCAGCAAATTATGAACTAAGTATTAAACTTCATAGCACTTTTTAATAGTTGTATATAATTGAAGGGCTTAGAGGATGAAGGGGCTATGTTACATTTTAAAAAATGAACACTCTGGATAATGGTGATCAATGGATACAGGTAAGCAAATAAAACTTGGTACATCAAAAAGTAGATGTCATTAGACCAATTTCATACGCACACTAACGACAAAACTAGAAAACATAAAAGCTACAACAACTGCAACAATAAAACTTTAAACTTTAATTACTCACAATTTCTGTTTTGTCGCATAACTCCTTCATCTCCCAAGCCCTTCAGTTACTTAGTAATTGCAAAAAAAAAAAAAATAATAATAATAGTAATAATAGCATTGAAGAAGTACAGTATTTTTTTAATTGAAGAAAAGTCGATGAAAAAATAGTGTAGTTGTTAAATATTAAAAAAAAAAAAAAATGTTTGCAGTTATATGGCGTCTAGCGTCATAAATAGATTGATATGTTCCTTGGAGTCACAAGGGCGCTCAGGTGCTTCCATCTTGAAGAAAAATATTTGAAATTATCGATGGTATATGACAGAGGTGGAGAACGTTTCTGCTACTGGAGGCCACATTTGAATTATGCAGTAACACAGGGGGCTGCATAAGCTGTTAAACATATTAAATCAAGTTTTATGTATAGTTTAAGTATAGTTTTAACAACTAATTTTTCTATGCAGAAACAATAGAAAAAAATAACTTGTATGTTTATTATTTGACATAAAAAATCTTTATTTTTTATTTACACGAGCATAATAATTTAATGTATATGAATAATGAAGACATGTTTTTATAAACAACTACAAGTGTAAATCACAATTCAAAAGAAGTAGAAATATTTTTTAAATATTTCCTTTTAACCATTACAAAAAAAAAAAAAAAAAAATTGCCAAAAGATTTTTTAAAAAGTTTTAAAAAGAAACTAACATGTTGTTATATATCGGGTACTTTTAATATCTTAAAAGTATTATTTTTTATAAAAAAACTAGCATATAAAAAGGAAACGTGTTAAACGTAATTGGTAAATAATGTGATGTGTTTGCAGGCCCGTCATTTAGGGGAGGGGGGGCAGGGGGGCTTTGAGGAATCAATGTATTTACATATAAGTGGGCGTGGTTTTTCTTGTTTTCTGGTGAAATTGTATTGCGTTTTTACCCTTTGCTCCCCCCCCCTGGAAAAACTTGAAATGACGTCCCTGTGTGTTTGATATATTCGTATTTGGAGTTTAATTTACAATCAAACAGTACAAGCAAATACAGCAGAAAAAGAAAAAAAACTGATGTAAATAAAATAAATCTATAATTTGCTTCATTAATTTTCTCCCAGCCCTTTCACTCAAATAATTTAATGGCGCTGAAAGTTGTTCGGGGGAAAATAAAATCAGAAAGATTATGCCAAACAGTTTTGGTACTTACATGCTAAATTATTTTTTTAAACATCCAAGTCTTCTATAAAAGTTAAAAATCAAGTA
The DNA here is from genome assembly GCA_038373865.1 of Uloborus plumipes. NCBI lineage: Eukaryota > Metazoa > Arthropoda > Arachnida > Araneae > Uloboridae > Uloborus > Uloborus plumipes. The sequence continues at coordinate 97,573 of JAXGGA010001487.1, read as the reverse complement.
ACAAATTGGGGACCCTCTTTCCCTGAGCATGTGCCTTACTAGCCTTTGTAAAAATTAGGGCTTGATCATCTCTTATTGATTTCTCAGAAAATGCCAAGATATTCTTCGAAATTATTTTTTATGTCCACTCTTCTACACACGGAATAAAAATAATGAAAGCTAAATAAAAATCCCTTCCTCCTAAAATAAATTAAAAATCCTTTCATTAGCAAAACAAATTCTGTTAAATAAAACCAACTTTTTTCATCATAAAACTCATGCGATTAAAAAAATGTGCTCATTTTTATTATATTTATTCAAGAACATGGTAGTAAATATAAATTACGCCGGGATCTGATTTCTTCTTCTAAATTCTCTTTTCAAAACCTCGTAGAAATATTTTACGGACGTGAAATGGAGAAATTTTAATTAATTTAAACTGAGTCCCAGTACGGTAAGCAAATAGCAGCATACTCCAACCCTCACTGACTCTCGTATTACCTTCTTTATAAGCTACAAGCAAATCTCCTAAGTAGAATGAATCTTATTTTCCACACTTGGAACTGTAATGTCTATTTACGCAGAATATTTTGGCAGAGGGCTCATCGAAGTCATCTCCTGGGTACGTTCGAAGTTTGCTGCAGTCAAATAAAATTCAATTTTCAAAGCCGCAAAGATTTTAGGAAGGCGAAATGAGGGGAAAGCTATTTCTGCTCTTCATAGATTGGAAATTCTTCGGGATAAAATGAATTCCGAATGGTGATTAATAATTGATTGTAAGTATTGCTAAACAAGAGTTAATATAATGGTTTTCTCTTAACCCCTATTTAGCAAATAAATAAACAATAGGAAAATATTATTTTTGAAGCTCTATGAGAGGTTTCAAAGCATAAATCTCTTCAGGGCGTGTTTCGCGTGTTAAAGGGAGCTCTTTTTTTGACCTATTGAAAAGTAAGGAACTACACTGTAAAAAATGAATGTTGTTTTTAGAGTATAATACAGCTAATTATATACTAGTAATAAACTGTAAAATTGCTAATTTACAGTAATAAACTTCAAAATTGTTAATTTAACAGGTTATTACCTTGCATTTTACTGTTTTAAACTGGAACCTCTTCTGCCAGTATTATACTGTTGTTTTTGCAGTATAATACAGCTAAATTTTAAGGTAATAAACTAAAATTTGCTAACTTTACAGTAAGAAACTAAAATTGCTAATTTTACAGTTTATTACTGTGCATTTTACAGTTTTAAATTGGAGCCTCTGCTGCCAGTATTATACTGTAAAAACAACAGCTCATTTTTTGCAGTGTATGTTTATAATTACAGCTTTATATTTCAAAAATTGCAACGTTTTCAGGTTTTCATCAGCGTAATTGAGTCATTTCAAGTTTGTTGAAAACCGCTGCAGTGACTCTTTTCTCTCATTTACTTAATAAGTAACGAAAGTTAATTGGTCAGTTTGAGTAACTGGTGGACATTAGTCAACAAATATTGAATAATAATTGCTCAAATAAATATTCCTATTTATTTGTGAGACAATTTTCTTGCCCATAATTATGATGATGTCATCATAAAAATCTGGGTTCAAATATTACCCTTGGAGGTCTGTACCGGATATGATAAGGATTTCTTCAATGATTTTCAAGTTTACACTACATTTTGTGAACTGTTATTATTGCGATCAAATAAAGAAGATACTTTAAAAAAAAGTAAGGACAATTTATGCAGTTTTCTTTTCCTTTTATGAATAGAAACTAAAAAAAAAAAAAAAAAACACCTAATATAGAATAAATTGCGCTTTCACTCGATGTCTGAAATGTACGTTTATTAGTAATAAAGCTTTTTTTTCCTGCAAAGATTTTCCAGATTCAACGGACCTTCAGGAAAAGTAACTTTTAAAATGAATAAATAAATAAATTATTAAGTGTTAAGAAATATTTTAGCTGTACGAATAGTCATAAGCGAACGAAAAATTGCACGGTTCAAAATAAAGCAGTAAAAAGCTAAGGGGTTTCCTGCAGAATAATTAAAATATTAGTAAATTAATGCAGAATGGTTAGAAAAATTAAAGTACCTTTTTACAACTTTTGACTTTTTGCTTTTTGGTTCGTTGGCTCCCGTGCCTGCTGAATTCAACATGCTTGATAGTTCTTAACGCAGGCTGGCTTTCTCTCTAAGGATTCCTTTTCTGTGGAGCATTTTTTCCCTCAATTAGTTTTTATTTTGCCCAAAACTGATTTGTTTAAAAGCTTTGTTGCTTTCATTCATTTTGAACTTTTAGAAGCCAAGTGATGTTGTATGAAAAATATCGTCTGATAATTGAAAGTAATTTTATGAAAATAAAAAAGTAAATAAATAGAACTGTTCTATTGTAGCACTTTTTACTTATCGTCTGCCAAGTTTTGCTGAATCAAACAAAATGGTTCCTTCCCTGTTGCTTTTAAAACACGGATAAGAAAAAAAAATTTTCAACTATCAAAAAGAATATTTTTTCGGATCCTTTGTTTCTGCCTTTAGTTTCACTTTAAAATGATGATCTAGAATAAATTAAATTACGAAACAGTGACAAATAGCGTTTCAACTACTATGAATTCACCTAACTGAAGAAAAACTAGAACGCAGCAAAATAAGCCATAACATTCCACTTTCTTGGGAAGAAAAAGCTAAATTATGCTACCTGTGTTGTTTTAATGATGGTGATTTCAAGTTTAGGCAACATTCGCAAACTCTTAATATAATTTAACAAATGAAGGTTAAAACGACGCTATTATTTGTATATGATGCGTCAATTGCAATACAATTCCTTGGGTGACTGATATTCTCAAAGCAAAACTAAGTACTTTGCGACATTTAAAGTGGTGATCTAGAATATTTTAATTAAAGTAAGAAACAATAAAGCGTTTCAACTACTGTGGATTCAACTAACTGAAGAAAAACTTGAACACTACAAAACAAGCCATAAAATTCCATCTTCTTGGGAAGAAAAATCTAAATTCTGCTACTGGTGTTGTTTTAATGATGGTGATTTTAAGTGGAGGCAACATTCGCAAACTCTTAATACAATTTAACAAATGAAGGTTAAAATGATGCTATGCTTTGTATGATGGGTCAATTGAAATACAATTCCTCGGATGACTGAAGCAAAGCTAAGTATTTTGAGACATTTAAAACAAACATACATTATTCAAAACATAGGCGGCAGGTGCACTAAAAAAGTGAAGAGTTAACGGAAATGTGAGGGGAAGGGTGGTTACGAGGCAGCACCCCTGAAGCTTTTTTTTTTTTTTTTTGTGAAAAACTTGGCTGTGTTATTGGATTTAACTCTTATTGATTGAATTACCCAGAAAAAAAAAGAAAAAAAATAATAGAATATGGCCTCACAAATCATGACGGATGGCCACCGTAAACATTCCTCTGCCGATTCAAAGATCCATTCTTATGAAATAACTAGAAAAAAGGCCATTTTTTGGAATTTTCAGCTCTTATTTTCGTTAAATAAAGTAACCCGCTGAGTAAAGAATCATTTTTCAATCTTTCATAAATTTTTAACTCTAAAAAGGGAGGGGGCAAGGCCCCTTTAATCGCCCCCCAGAACGAGCCGCATATGATTCAAAGTATTTTCCCCCAGGATTGCTGCTCTTTTTAAGCTTAATTTAATGGTATAATTGAATTGCCAGTATACATTTGCCAGCATACATATTTTCAACAAAATGTTGAAAACGGGTTTACTGACTGCACTGTTAAAAAAATTTCCTGAAAATAATGAAAAAACATACGGCAGCTGAGTTGCCGGAGTGTTTCCGTTTCGTTAATTATATTTCCGTGATTTTACGAAAAAATGACGAACAGAGCGTTCGTCATTTTTCCGTTAGGCATTTTTTCGTTTCGTAATTCTCCGTTCTCCATTTTTTCGGTTCTTATTATCCCCGCTTATACGTTATAGGCTTATACCTATACGCTTTGACTTATATGTATACATGCAAGATGGAAAATTATTTAAATTTTGCACATTAACAAGCGCTTTTATAGCAGCTTAATATCAATAGCAAATTATCTATGGAAGTTCAATGAATTAGTCCTTTAAGTGTCGCAAAATGCGTAGATTGTGTACACTCTTAAAACTGTGCCTCTGAAATAAGAGGCACATTTTGAATTTTTGTGCCTCTGAAAATTAAGCGGCACATTTAAAATGAAAGGCACCGTTTGTGCCTCTGAAATTAAAAGGCACATACCGTGCCTTTGATTTTAGATTTCAGTGCCTTATATTTGAGGACGTTTGTGCCTCTGATTTTAGATTTCAGTGCCTTATATTTGAAAACGTCTGTCCCTCTGATTTTTGATTTCAGTGCCTTACATTTAAAAGGATTTGTGCCTCTTACAGGTTTATAATAATAATAATGGTTTATTAAGGAGAATTTCAACGTTAGTTTATAGTAACTTCTTAATTTTTTACCCCAGTGCTTGCATGTTTTAAACTTTTTTTTAGGTTTTAATTCGTCATGACACATTAGTTAGACATATCAAAACAAAATGTTTCCCAAAGAATATAAAAATCTTGTTGTGTATAATACTTTATTTCAAACATTTTCTGATTTGATTGTTGCAACAAGCTCTTATTTTCGCTAATCTTGTCAACAGAGCTGAAAATTGGACAAGATAAGAAAAAAAATGCTATTAAGCTTCAGTTTTTGCCATTGTACGACAAAGCAAAAAAAGGTACTTCATAACAAATTGTCAGTTTGATCCGGAAACAAAGGTAGTCTTACATGATTGAATTTATTCAATTTTAATTAAAAGGTAACTTTTTGAAAGACAATATTGAGAATAGGAACAAAACAAGATATTTCAACTATTTTTAGTTTTAGTTGCTTTAGTATAAAATTTATTCAATGTAATAAATGGAAATGCTATAAAATATAGAGTGATTTTAACCTTTTATGCAAAATAGTATCTTTTTATGGAGAACAAACACTTGATGTTTTTTAATGCTGTAGTTTCAAATTTAGTTATTACGTACAGGATAATAACCGATCATTCCATGCAATCTCGATAAAAATTGCAAGATTCCTTAAATCACTCCTAAACACATTTAAACTTCTGTTACAATTCAAAAACATCATAACAGTTTTTTATAACTACGAACATGTCATACGGATCCAAACAATGATTTAAATTGATCACTGAGTACTCGGCCTGCTAAAGAAAAATTGTTTGACGAACAAATTTCACTAAAAGTTGTATTTTCGTGCAATAAAATCTCATTAAAAGATAACAAGTTCAGTTAAAGTCAACTGAATTTTACCATAATAAAGGTCACATGAAAATTGACTAAGTTAAAATTTATTAAATTTAATAAATAAATACTGCGATACAGAAAATTAGTGAATTTAAACTTTAATGCACAGAAGCAAAGTTTCTTTTATAAATATTTAGTTTTGAATCTGCAATTTCTACGAGAATAGTCTTTTTTTACTTATTTTTGCCGAAAAAAATCCTATTATATTTTAACAAGTTCAACAAATATATATTCAACTGAATCTTGTGAGAATTTATCAGATGCGTATTTGACGTGAGGCCGCCCTGGGCTTTTGAAACTGGCCGCCCCCCTCCCCCTTGAGGTGTTGAATTTCAAAGTTGTTTAAAAAAAAAAACTTTTTTTATTTACTTGACATAAAATGTATTTTCAAGGTAAACCGTGCAAATCTCGGCCACACAGCTAGTTAAACATGAAATTGGTTGGTTGTTAACAATCAGCCAATTGGTAAAAATTCGTCTTTTGGAAATCTCAACTTTTACTACTACAAATCTGCTCTTACATTATTATAAATCAACAACGAGGGAAACGAGAATATTTTGTTGGATCAATGTTAAGTCTATGGAACAGAATTCGTTTTAACGAGCAAGACCCGGTTTTAACGAACAATTTTTTCTGTCTTGCAGTCTTTTTTTCTCATCTTTCTAGTCTTATTCCTGTCTTATCTTCTTTTCTTTTTTTTCCCCCTGCGGTTCAATACTTTTGTATGAAAAATTCCACCAGCATTCCAGCGTTATTAAATAACGAACAGTATTTAATTCAATTAATTGATGTAGTTCTCGCTGCCGATCAGCCCTGCTGTCTAAAAAAAAAAAAAAAGGTCTTCACTTTGCATGGAAAAAGTGCCGCCCCCCCCCCAATCGTGCCGCCCTGGGCAAAAGCCCATTAAACCCATACGTAAATACAGCACTGGAATTTATACTTTATCATGATGAAGTGCTAAGAAATATTATCAAATTGAGTTAAAATTAATTTTAAACTTTAAAAAAAAATGCTAAATCATAACTTATTATTTTTTAAAAAATCCTACTATATTTTAAAAAGTAGTACAATAAATTTAAAGTCAACCGAATCTTGTGAGACAATATTTATCATAATAAAGCCCATGCAACTAAAAAATAATTACTTCTTTTGTCAATGGAGCTTTTTGCCGGAACAACAAACAGTATCAAATATCTAACATATTAAACCATTATGGCAAATGAAACTAAGATTTTAATTAAAATAACGCTGATAAATCATAATAGAAATAAATTGGACGAGCTATTTTACATACCTGTCGTAGCTCAAAATGTCGACATACAGCACAAAAAAGATCAGCAAAGGAGTATGTAGATTTTAAAAAACACTAACACACTCTTTTGCTGCCCATTTTGTTATCGATGTTTCCATAGGAAGACGTTTGAAACAGCAGTTTATGCCTCGGCAATTAATAATGCATAATTGATGGACAGATAAATAAAATCTTCTTCTGATAGTAAGTGTTCAGAGCAAACCATAAAACGCTTATTCTGCACAAAATGCACCCGACTGACTTTTCATTTGCCGTTTCTTCAAACGATGAATCTTGCAAAGGAAAGGCATGGAACGATCAAATTTCTACACTACAACTTGATTTTCGTTCCCTATTCTTACATCCGCATCAAACAACAATGCAATATATAAAACTATTTCTCTCAAACTAATAATATTGCTTGAAAACGATGAAAGAATACATTTAATCCTGAATTTTTGCGATAACGAACTTTCCGCCATCTCCAGCATTGAAAATAAACATACGGGCCACGTGATCAGATATAACCTCAAACCCAAAGCGTGAATAGACGATGTGCCGCTTAAAACTTGCGAAGTGGGAATTTAAAAGGCACGGCCGATTCAGTGTGCCTTTAAAAAGTTTTGCTTCCTGTCCGTGCCGTTCATCTCGTTGTGCTTTGTATGTATCAACGGCACCTAACGCTTTGTGCCTCTGATATGTAAGTAATATAAGGCACAATTCTCTTGTGCCTTACATATAAGCGGCACACTTTTAAGAGTGTAGAACAACAAATGCACAAATTGAAATTTTAAGAAACATTTGAAAATTTGCGAAACAATATAAACATATAAAAAGAACAAACATGGGTAATGTGCTGCCTTATCTTTTTCGTTTATTCTTTTTATATGTTTATATTGTTTCGTAAATTTTCAAATGTTTCTCAAAGTTTCTTAAAATTTCAATTTGTTCATTTGTTGTTTTTTCTAATCTACACATTTTGCGCCACTTAAAGGACTAATTTATTAAACTTTCATATATTATTTGCTATTAATATTAAGCTGCTATAAAAGCGCTTGTTTATTTTGCAAAATTTCAATAATTTTCCATCTTGCATATATAAGTATAAGCGTATAGGTATAAGCCTATAATGTAAAAATGTGGGTGATTAAAATATTGGAAAATGAGAAACAGAAAAATAGAGCAATTAAAAAAGGAGCGTAAACTAGCTCACCGGAAAATTATATATATATAAGACAAAATGATGAGCAAAAATGTAAACTTAAAACTCTTACGAATTTTGTTTTTTAGAAAAAGTTTGAAAATATCCGCTCATATACTTCAAACTTTTAAACATCTTGCCTTTAAAAAAAATACTAAAGCAATACAAGAATTGGCTTTTTTTTTTTTCATTAAAAATTTTAGTTCATTAAAATAACATGATTTTTTTAAAAAGATTACATCAATCTCGCATAAAATACTCAAATATTTTGAAGATGGAATGATCAATGCATAGTATTTCTGAGCGCATAACTTCAAAAAATTAAAAAGTATTAACAAGGTGCATTCTTTTAAAAATATTTTCTCTTATGTTTGAATAAAAATTAAGTTCTTCCGAAAGTTCTTTTTTTCCTTTCTGAATTTGAAACATTCGTGGTTCCTTAAAAAAAAAATCCTGTATTGTTACTGATTTCCTCTATTTTCATATATATTTACGTTATGGTGTTCATAGTGATCAACACTTTCAGAAATGCACTCTCAAAATTAACGAACTTTCTTTGTTTTTGATGAAATCACTTCCAAGAATATACCCCGAGCGAACATTTCGTAATTTTTTGGGGATGAATTTCGTCAAATGTAGCGAAATATTTCTTTATCCTAGTATTGTCAAATTGACAACCACTTTCGTAGTTTTGACAACATTAATTTCGTCACATTAACGAAGTAAAGTCATAAAGTAAAAAAGCTAAGTTTTGAAACTAAGCTTTTAAATCTTGATATAAAATTACAAAAATCATTTCACTAAATTTTACTAACCCTCAGCACCAGTAAGTTCATACATGCAACTACTAAAATGCACAATTGGTTTACATCATGAAATAACTAACTGTTAAGTCTGGACACAGATTAAAATAAAAATAGCAGTAACAAAAATAAAAATTCTTACCTCTTAAATAAAAATTTTCTTTTTTTTGTTGCTCAAAAAAGGCAACAATAGAGCGAGTAGATTTTAAAATGCACTAACACGCCCTTTTGTTGCCTATTTTGAATTTATCCATTGCGATTAACGAAGTCTTCTTAAAAATGTTGAGAGGAAATGCTGGATACCGAATAATCACATGAAAAGATCCAAATTATTTTTCCAGTCAATTTGATTAACTACGCAGAATCCTGGAACAATTCTTCTTCGAATGCTATCAATAGTCAACGCTCTTCGACGAAGCATTTTCAAATTGAAACAAAATGGCGCACACATAATAACGTCCTGAGGAACACGATTAAATAACATTCGACTGTGATGACAAACGACGAGACACAGATGTCCTCTTTTCCATGCTAATGCGAATAATACAGCTTTCACAGAAGCGTAAACATGCACATTAATTCTCGATGACTTTACGTTACTTTTGCTGCGCACTTTGATTCAGTTATGAATCATTTGTGCTGCCGTCGTTTCTGCGCACGCCCCAAGTCTCTTCAGACTGTATCTAACTCTCTCGTGCGGTTATATTTCAACCACAAAACCGGGTAAATTCCGTTTTTTGTTTCTCCAACTTGGTAATTCACGGAATAGTTCCGTTTTTTCAAGGAAAAGTTCTGTTTTGAAACGAAAACGGAAATTTACTGTTAAAACCAGTAAAAATCTTCCTGAAAATTCAGGTTTTTTTTAACAGTGTGACATGTTATCTTCAGTCTATCAGTTACCGTGTCTTAACATTAAGGAAAAAACCATCCGAAATTACTTTTAGATATTCAATTATGCCATTAAATATGTCTTAAACAGTACAATAAACTAGATGAAAAGATATTTTGAATAATGAATGCATTGAAATGGTACAAATTACTTATTGATTTGCTTGGAGAGTGTCAATCGCTTACCCGCGGAATTGCTCGTAAGCAATTAGGATTTTATCAAGCCAAAAGCGCCCTGTAATTTGTCTAAGAGACGTAACATCCGTTTGTGCTAGTTGATATTGAGGGGCTATTCAAAAGAATAGCGACACGTAAAGTGGACGTTGTAACATCGAATAGCAAAGTTCGGTAGCGAACGGTTTTGACTCTGAATTTACTTCTCATTGTCGAAGGACTAGAATCTTCCAGATTGGATTTGAGCATTTAAAACGCCTTGATACCACCTTCTTCACAGGCCCGCCATTTCAATTTTTTTCCAGAGGGGGGGGGGGTATCAACATGTGCAAACACCAATAAATTTCATCGAAAAACAGCAAAAACCACGCCCACTTATGTGTAAATATATTAATTTCTCAAAGCCGAGGGGGGGGGGGGCTACGGACACCCCCATGACACCCTCTAAATGACGAGAATGCCTTTTCATCGAAAAAGTAAGTTAGGTTATAAAATTTGTGCATTATAGAAATTTCCATGCATAATTGATGTGCTGAAAATAGAGTTAATGTGATTATGAATTAAAAGATAAGTAATACTTATTGATATTAATAAATTATTTTTCCTTCTTAAGAGCAATTTAGCTTTTTTTTCAAAAGATTTTACTTAAAATTAATCAATCAGTCCCTCGAAATTCAATAAACATTGCTTATTAGTTTTGAAGTGAAAAAAAAAATTTAAATAACCATATCACTTGCTTCGTTTTTAATCAGCTATTATCCACTGTTTCTGCATTTTTCGGTAAGAAAAAAAAGTTTGAAATTTTCTAGATTCGAACTTTTACACCTCCATTGCTCATTTTCCTTTAAATAGTGGAGAAACAAATCAGTAATGTTTTGAAACATTAAGCTCTTTTCTGTTTTCTTTTTTGAGAATCATTCAAAACTCAGTCCTTTTTAAAGACTGCTGACAGGTACAGAGAAAAAGAAGAGAAAAAACGAAGAAGATTCATCATATAATGATTTCTAGCACTGGTAAACAAGAATCTGATTTTAAATTTCGCCTGAAGTTAAATTGATGATACTTTTGCTAGACTAGTAAATTTTTTCTTCTGTCGAAAGAGCGAAGTGATTGAATTTCATTAAATCGAAATCGTTAAAATATTGCATCAAGACTAAAGTTTTCGTTGAGTCGTTAGGTCTTTTCTAAAAAAGTATTTCGTTGCATAGGTTTCCGTTTTGTCCCACTCAGTTATAAATTGATAAATATACGTTTAAGGCAATGGGTTTTTTAAAATAAAGTTTTGAGAAGGTTTTTTTCCATTTGCTCTATAGTTTGGGTTAAATTTATAGAGATAAAAGCTTTTCTGTGCTAAAGGAAACTTTTCGCGGTTAATCTATTTCAACGGTCAAAAGTGGATTAAAATTAATGACTATATTTATGTTGTACGAGAACGATATATAAAAAAAAGAATTCGTACTGATGCACAAAACGAGATAAACATATGACTGTCAACATTATAGCAGGTACTCAACACTTGTAAGTGTAGTTGGTTTTAAAAAAGGGAATGGGTCATTTTCTCCAAATATGCTTACATTTCAGAATTTTTAAGTAATTTTTTTAACTTGCTATTTTCTTTTAGAATCACTAACAGATGTTTTGTCACATATTTTAGGTGTGTGAAAAAGTAATTGGTTGTACACTTTGATGCATAAATAAGTATTCAAATGCTGTTGAAAAACTTTAAGTTGCAAGGAAAATTGTCGTCCGTTACCATACAAAATCAATATGAAATCTCACTTTTAAACTATATCATAGCACCTAGAACCAACTTCATTTGAAATTATTTGCGTCCCTGAAGCTTAAAACGATGTTTGTGATTATTAAAATATTGATCAAAAACTGTATGGTAACGGACTTGACATTTGGTAACGGATTTGACCAGTAACGGACTTGACATTTCAACCAAAATGTCAAATTATGGCTAGGTTGTCGAATTTAAAAATTGAACAACAATATGCATTTTCTTAGAGTTGTATAATAAAAAATATTTCGGGGTAAAAGTTGAGAAAAAGTAAAAATTAATACTAAAATCTTTGGTAACAGACTTGACAAAGAATAAAAATACGCACCTGGAAGAAATCTTGTGCGAAACGCCACAGCAATACTTCTCGACTCAGGAAAACAAAATGGTACGAAATAGTTACGTCACTAGTTTGTTAAGTTAACTGAATACGTGTTACCATCTTTTGACTGCAATAAATACCTTTTTTAGCTAAAATAATCTTAGGGTAACGGACTTGACAAGAACTGCCGGACAAAATATATTCATACATTTCTTAATGAAAAAAATTACTATTGTCAATATTTATTATGAATATCATATACTAATAGTCAATATATAAAAATAATTTGTTGTATATACTTTTTTATACAATTAAGTATATAAAAAAATAGTTGAACTTGCGAAAATTGGAAATGGACAAGCGTTTTTGCCTTGATTCTCATTTTTAAAGACTTATATAAAAATAAATAAATAAATTTCAATAATTTTTTGAGTGATAGAATTTTTTTGGGGGTATTTCTTGCAGAAAATAATTGTTCGCATTGAATTTAAAACATAAGTTATGCTTCAAAATCGTCTTTTTAACCTCCGGACAGCAAATGTAAGCAAATTTTGAAAATGACCCGAATACGTTATACGTTATGAAACCAGATTGAAAAAGAACCGAGACGAAATGATAAAGTTACGTTTCTCAACAAGGTTTTCCCGATAATCTAGGGTTCTTCAAAGTATTGTTAAGAGTTTCACAAGAAATAATGTTAAATCAATGAAGTTAATTAGAGTCATTTCCCAAAAAAGCAGACATTTTGTCTTGCTCGTGAGTGCTGTATGTTTCATTTCAAAATGCGTTAGGCACATCATCCCCTAAGAAATAGCATATGTATGTGAGTATGTATCCTTCTTCGTTCAACTGTATTGTTACGAAAGAAGTCAGACCTTTCAGTATCAAAACTACTGCTATAGTTATTTGGTAGAAAAGAAATGCTTTGTTTATTTATTTCATATTTGGTAATTGATCTCTCTTTAAATGTATTAGCAGCTTAGGCAGAAAACAACAAGAAAATTTCCTGAGATCTTGCCATTCTTTGCTAATTAATTCGTCTAACGTATTTAAGCTTGTGTAATATGCTGTGAAGAATTTAATTTCTGTTGTTGTCGCTGAGTATAACTCAAAAATCTCTTGTGTATTAAGGAATGTACTAATGATCAAAGTATTAACCCTAGGTTTGCTTTAGTAGTAGTATTATACAGGGTGTCCACTCCAATCGTGGACCAATAGCTAATTTCTAAACCGTTAGAGATAAACATATAGTTTATTTAGGAAAAAATCTCCAAATTACGAAAGGAATTTTGGGTCTATTCAATGTTTTTCAAAAAATCAAATTTTGAAAGAGTTACGAAATTTAAATTTTTATACAGCCCCCCAGTCCTATCAATCATATTTAGTAAAACATTCTTGACACTGTAACGTTTAAAACTAAAAAAAAATCACTCTTCTACCACAAAAATTGACCGAGTTATGACGTTTTGAAAAATCAAGATTTTGCATTGTTTCATGACGTCATCGAGAGATTGCTTAACCCCTTGAGGACCAGCGCGCCGAAAACGAAGCGCACTCACGGGACCGAGCGCTCCGAAATGGAACGACGCCACGGGCCCACGCATTTTCAGCGGTTAAGCCTAATTTCACCAAAAAAATCATATAAAATTAACATTTCATCATAATGACTTAAAATTTACAGGGTAGGTAAATGATGTATAGTTGGTAAATATCTTTTAATATAAATGACATAAAATCAAAATAAATTTGTAGAATAGGCAAAATACTAACAACTAGTATGCAAACAAAATTAGAGGATATGTAAATGAATATAAATTAACAGATATTATACAACAAAAAATTCACAATGAAATCAACTTGTGCTATACTAATCTGTATGACATGGAGTATTATTTAAAAAATTCTGTTGAGTATGATATATTTCAAAACAAGGATCGACAGACAATCCAACGTTGCATATTTTGCACTCATAGTAAGATGTTTCCCTTTGCCCCTTCCCCTTTCGTTGCCATCTGGAAACAGTGAATCCAAATTTTGCAGTTGAAAGGAATAAATAAGAGGATCGAAATTAGAAGAGAAACAAAATTAACATGAAGTCCGATGTTCTTCAAAATCACAAGTGCAATTCTGAAGAGTCATAAATTCCATGAAACACATGCAGAAATATTCATTCCTCTAACCTACCCCTCCCATGCATTAGTCAGCTGGATATAATTATTCCATTACTGCTATGAAAAAAACCAAAGCAATAAGCAAACGCGCTGACGTCTCTTTAACTCTCACAATTTAAAGAGCCTGGATTCCCCGTTTGTTTACATTCATAAATCTGTCATGTCTAATGATCCCAAACCAAAACTGATGCCTATACTAGAAAGTCAAAAGTCATGTGACTAGAATGTGATGAAAGTTGGAGCCATTTAGCGCCATCTATGATGATTTAAAAATTCACATAAATCGTTCCGTTTCTAAACAGCGTATACGTCACATTGGGATATCAGCGCACATCCGAATGCGGCACGCGGAGGCGACGATGGGAGGAAAAGAGACGAACTACTGCGCGGCGTATACGCGACGTTGGGTGCGAACGGGTTAAGGGACCGTGTGCGAAATCATTCAAAATCTTGATTTTTCAAAACGTCATAACTCGGTCAATTTTTATGGTAGAAGAGTGATTTTTTTTTAGTTTTAAACGTTACACTGTCAAGAATGTTTTACTAAATATGATTGATAGGACTGGGGGGCTGTATAAAAATTTAAATTTCGTAACTCTTTCAAAATTTGATTTTTTGAAAAACATTGAATAGACCCAAAATTCCTTTCGTAATTTGGAGATTTTTTCCTAAATAAACTATATGCTTATCTCTATCGGTTTAGAAATTAGCTATTGGTCCACAATTGGAGTGGACACCCTGTATAGTAAATGGTGTTATGTTTCTGTTAATCACATGTAAAACAATTGATTTAAGTTATAGGCGAATGGAACGGAAGGTTGAAAGCAGTGGTCGGAAGTAGCGCGCTACAAGTAGCGAAACTACTGTAGTAGCTACATTTTTTAGTAGTTTGTAGTGTAGCGCACTACTTTAAAAAAAAAAAGTAGAGTAGTGAGTAGCGCAATACAAAAAAATAGTAGTTTGTAGCAATTTCTGGAAACTACTTTTAAATTAAAAAAAAATAAATAAATAAATAAATGAAAAAAAAAAAGAGGACGAAGGAAAAAAACGAGGTTTAATTGGTGCAGATCTTGCACGAGTACAGCAGCGGATGCAACGAAAAATAAGATCCATAAAAATGTGAGCTGATCTTAGATACATCATTTTGACGAAATACATTCTATCTGTTCGGTGTCGATGGTTTATCTAGCATAATAATTTTTATATTCCTTCAAATAATTTTCATGTTCCTAAATATTCCCTGGCAAAGAAATTCAAAAAAAAAAAAAAAAAAATTGAAGGTTGAATTCTTTCAACTTTTTAATCCTTTCTTGTGTCGAATATTCGTAAAAACTAAAAAAAATCTAACGAGGACAAGTTTTAGCAAAAAAAAAAAGAACAAGAAGGAAAAGTAACAAATAAATTCAAAGACAACTCCTATTTCTATTCCGTATTCAAATGAGTTAATTTATTAATGTAAACCACTTTTCGAATTTTTTCGGTCAATCCTCAAACGGTGTATTTTATTTAATTTTTTAAAAAGTAGCAAAGTAGCGACTACAATTCAAAAGTAGTTTATAGTCGCTACATTTTTAAAAAAGTAGTTGTAGCTGTAGTTAATTAACTACATTTATAACAAAGTAGTTGTAGTTGTAGTTCGCTACAAAATAAATGTAGTTTTTCCAACCACTGGTTGAAAGCTTGGTTAGTAATTGTTCTCTTTATTTTAGGGGTTCCTCAGCCTTTTAGGTTTTTCTCCCCCTCAGTAGTAGTATTATATATTAACTGGTGTTATGCTTCTGTTAATCACATGTAAAACAATTGGTTTAAGTTATAGGCGAATGGAAAGGAAGGTTAAAAGCTTGGTTAGTAACTGTTACCTTTATTTCAGGGGTTCCTCAGCCTTTTAGGTTTTGCTCCCCCTCAGTATTAGTATTATATATTAACTGGTGTTATGTTTCTGTTAATCACATGTAAAACATTTGATTTAAGTTATAGGCGAATGGAAAGGAAGGTTAAAAGTTTGGTTAGTAACTATTCTCTTTATTTCTGGGGTTCCTCAGCCTTTTAGGTTTTGTGCCCCCTCAGAGTACTGAAGGAAAGACTCCCCCCTCCCCCGCAAGGCACTACGATATGTGATCCATTCAAGTAGCATAATCGCAATTTGAAGTTGAAGCTGGTTATTAAATAAAATAATAGTCTACTATTTTTAACCCTCGACACACAAAGGAAGGGGGTTATGTGTTTAACGTGTATGTGTATCTGTGCATCGGTGCATCTGTCTGTGGCACTTTGCAGCCTAAACGGATGGACCGATTTTGAAAAAAAAAATTTTTGCTCGAAAGGGGAGTTGATCGAGAGTGTTCTTAGCTAGGTTGCATCTTCGGATGGTATTAATTAACGAAGATATTAATTAAAAACCTTTGAAATGTTTTTCGCGATTTTAGCAGTGAAAATATACTTCAAAACTTAAAAAAATAGTTCCAAATGAAAGAGAAAAATTTTCTGCGTCTGATACGATGTAATTGGATCTTCCATGTTCTATAGAACGCGAGTTGTAGCGTTTTTTTTTAGCAAATGCAGCTTAGCCTTTATTAGCAAATGCGGCTAAGATTTAAATTTGAACGATAGGAAACCGATGACATTGTTGGCCGATGATGAACGAAAACTCAACGATTTAAAATGTTTATCTGTTGCCAGTTTCTAGTTGTTTACAATTAAAATGCTTGCAATTGATTTTAGCATACGAATTTTCAGTTTTCTTTCTTTACTCCGCTTTTACGACTAGAGAAATTTTGCAGAAGGATTATCTTTCCTTTTCCGTGTTTACCTCGTCCTCTCGAAAACAGTTAAATAGATTTAGATTTAAAATGACCAGTGAAGTTCGTTTTAATATGAGATCGGCAATTTGGTTCAAGGGTTGTTTACATTTTTAATTTAATCTTAGTACTTGTGAAAACAAAATTTGCTATTACTACACTTAACTTTATTTTAAACATGTTACTGCTAGAATACATGAAATCAATGAATAAAAGAACTAAAAAGGAAATTAATTCAGTGACCTAGGTGAGGTTAGCATGTAAGAACATCCGTGTTCACAGCATCAATAGGAAGTTTGCTATTGTCTTGAACAAGTTTTTGAATATTCGATTGTGATTACGTAAAAATGAGAATATGCTCATTTTCAATATTTTGATATTTTGACTTTATATATGCTTGTGAGAAAATCTAGATTAACAAAGATAAGTGGATGAAAACTGCACTAAAACTCTCAAAAAAGGAGCTAATGCCGAAAATAATTGCACGTGAATCCCAAAAATTGAGTAATTTATTTTATCGTTAATTTCGCCTTTTTACTTCAATTTTTTGTCCTTAAAATTTTTCTACGCCTCCCGAGAGGGAGGGGGGGGGCGCCCCCTCCAAATAGAGAACCGCTGCTCGTTGCACAGCTTCTATTTTTTTTTGATCCGCATAATCATCTCATATAACACTCATGAGCTTTCTGTTACTCTCCTTACAACCGCTACTGGAGGTAGCTATATCCGCCTGTGGTTTAAGCCCTTAGTGAATAATGACTAGTGAAAATTTGCATAATTACATGCGTAAGGCAGTAGAAGTATTAACTAAATTGTGTTAGAACACTTAATTTATATTCTGACCACCTTTTCAATCAAATTTACCAGAAAACTGTCATTCAAAAGCCCAAGGCATTTGACCTCTATAATGAGTGGACTAATAACGTAGTTTTGTGAACATAAATTTTCGTAGAGCTCTCTCTCTCTCTCTCTGTCATGAAATTGCAAAAATGTGTTCTTTGTTTATGGTGAAATTTGAAAAGAAGAGAAGAACATACGTGCTCTTTTATTTGTAAGAAATTGTTCAATCTATTTGTAAGGGTTTGACACTTTTAAACATATATTTTCACTTTATTTCCAGAATTTACGGCTTTGACTTTAAATTGTGATGTATTCGAAGATCAGGAACCATTAGGCACCATAATATGAAGATTCAACTGTCTAAAAAGTTTTTTTGTATGTAAAAAAAATATTTGAATGCTTTGTTGGCGTAAACGAACGGATACGCCCGCAAAACGAACAAATCATCATTTTTCAAGTACACACTTCTTGAAAGAAAGTTGATACTACTTATTATAATAAACAATAATTCCTTACATACGAATATATCAGTAAAAAAGCCAATGTTTGAAATTCTGGGAGATAAATGAATATATACCGTAAAATGGGGTGTATAGGAACAGCGGGGTCAATCGGAACAAAACTTCCCGACCGTACAAAGAAATTCTTCATAAATATACTATTGGGTATTTTTCGCCATTAATTTTTTTTTAGAAAGGCAAGATCATAGGAAGTAGGAAAAAATTACTTTTGTCAATCTGGAAACGCTACTGGTTTCTAAGGAGGGCTGCACGTGGAATGCTAGAAAACATCACATTTTCATAGACTGCAAAACTTCATATGCAAGAACAAACCTTCTTATATTTTAAACCTAAGAGTGGTATGTTTCAATTATACATGTATCTGAACAACAGAATACCACATTAGAATTTACATTTTTTATAAATTGTGTCATAAAAATGAAGAATTCTGAAAAATGCCATAGGAAAAAAAAATGCGGGGTGAATCGGAACACTTTGTTCTGTTGTTCCAATTCAAACTTATTTGATAGAAACTGTTTGAAAAATCAAGATTCTAACCCCAATTCTTCTAATCAAGACAAGGACAAGGATTTATTACTGTTTATCCCTTCTCGTGAGCAACTAGATCTTAGAATGACAAAAAGTTGCAGATTTCAAAAGATTTTTTCTCCAGGAGACTTCTTTTTACTTAAAATACGCAAAGGAAATTTATATAGACTTTATATAGCAAAAGGCCAGTACACAGACAGTCATGAATAAGCGTTGAAATCTTTCAGGACAATCCCCGAAACCCAACGATTTCAAGAAACTAAAGAAAAGGCATAGTTCATCCCAGAAGATGCTATGAAAAAACTTAAGCTAAGTCACAATTGCTAGTTTTAAGGACAAGTACATATTTGTGGACGACATGAGTGACTTCCATTCATGTTAAATCTTTGTATTCACAATTCAAAAGTATTTCTTAAAATTACTTTTCATTTTTCATAAGTTCAAAATTATTTTGATTTTTGACAAATTATAAACGTTTACTGGTATTGAAATTATACTTTTATTTGACAGTAATTATCTGTTCTTATTCTCCCCCATCAACATTTCTCATTTTTGTAAGACTTATTACAGGTTAAATGGAAAAAAATAAAAAATTTAACATGTGTTCCGATTGACCCCTATTAGCGTGGTGATTCGGAACACCCATAATTTCCTATATATTTTAATAATAACTGCCCAAAATGTTTTGTCTTTGCTTGGAATATCAAAAGTAAAGCAAGACCGAAGTTTTTACCCAGAAAATCAAATTAAAAAAAAATCTTGTAACTGCTTTTTTTGCATCCAAAGCTGATAAGTGTTCCGATTAACCCCATTTTACGGTATGCTTAAAAATGTCTTGTTTGTACAAATGGGATAATCAAAATAATACTGGCATCTTTCTTTTGAGTATTTTAGAACATTCACTGCCGAGAAAGTGATCATTTACTGTCTCTTAAATGCAAAGACCACCAACTATTCATTGCTAATACAGAGAAAACAGTCTTTGGTATTGATGGATTTTATTAGCATTTAATGGTAGTGGGTTACATATAATCCACTATAAAATCTATTTTTTAGTTTAGATATCGATTTTAGTTTTTATGATGGTCAACAAGAATTTTTTAATAGATAGTCACGTATACTTGACTACGAAATTTTGAAAGTAAAAATTACTATATTTTGTACATGCGCAGTGAGAATTTAACTACTTTAAACGTTCATATTTTATTAAATTTAAATATTTAATTTTAAATTTTAGCAATTTCTCTTGCATTCGGTCAAGTTTTCTGAAATGTTGGTAAATCTTGATGAGAAAATTGCGCGTTATTCGCCGAAACATCGGGAATGAGATTGACGTTCTTGAAATTAATACTTGTATCTTCGTGAAAACAAGTGAGTCTTTTATGAAAATCAGCAAAATATCTGTGCATAGTAAGTAAACTAATTTATCAAATTTAGTTCAATCTCAGCTATTTACAATGAAGGATAAGCGAAAGCTTTTTTCTGGTTTCTTCAACTAGTTGCTAGTCTCCTAAATGTATGGGTGATTTAATTTTTCTTGCAAAATATGTTAGCTGAAGCACATATATTATGTGTGACAAAAATTACAGAAAAAATTGTTTCTTATGTCTTGAGAAATTAGTAGAATAAAATCTCTTGAAAGTGTCCCAATACTTTTGTTTATGTTGTGTATTAATATACTTTCTACATAGCTCTTGATTTAAATATCATAATAAACAAATTTAAACCACATTTTGTTATAATTTTCTACCTGGTTTATAATTTTGGGAAAATTAGTAGACCTAATATCGGTCTAGAAAGGGCCTGACGGCAAATCTAGCTCTCCTTTTGAGTACACTCATTTATATCTTTTAATGCATGTTTTAAAAATGTTTTCGCACTAAATATAGAAAATTTAGAAATATCAGTCAGTAACAAAGTTGTTTTAATTACAACAACTCTTTATTATATATATATATATTAAAACACAAATGTCATGCGTAGAAAGATTAATAATTGCTTTATAATCCCAATTTAAATTTATTTAGAATTCATTTTAGTTTCCAAAAGTTCTTTTTAATCTGGACTAATTTTCACATAGGTTGCATTTGTGAAAACTATGTTGCATAATTATACGACATGGACGAAGACGATGTTCTTCATCTATCGACTGGGACCGGGTTTGAACCCTTAAACTTGGACGTAAGAGGCAAACTCCTCATCACTACACTACCTTGATAACACGGGTACAACAAGTTGCGGAAGATTTTATTTCTCTACTTTAAAAGTATTTTTCTATAATACGAAAGCTTAGAGATTGATTAAGAAATAAGAAATTTGTGTCCGTATAATGTTTCAGCTATTATATAAACTATTTTTTAGTTATATTTTAAGTAGGGATGCACCGATTAATCAGCCATAATCGGCAGCTTTGCCAATTATTTATGTTCGGTAAAGCTTGGCCAATTAATCTGCGGAAAAAATATTTTAAAAATAGTCATTTTTTAAGCACACCTTCAACAAAAAATTATAATGAATACCTTTATTAATATAAAATTAGAACTGATGGTGGAAGTAATGTTTTTTTTTCATTTAATGTTTAATTAGAATAATAATCAACACTTACATAAGTATTGCAACATTTTTCTTGCGTCGGTACTTTCCTTCAGCATAGTGCTTTCAGAGAGCCTTATAATTTTCGAAAAGAACAAAAATCTTGGATAAAATGGCTACGAATAATTATAAAATAAATTTCAGTTAAGCGAGCAACAAATTAGCCTATTCACCACAGCGTCCTTCCTGTTAAAAAAAAACTTGTCTGCTTGACACAACGTAGTTTAATTAACATGACAATTGGAGCCAAGAATTTTGATGAAAGTTTGAAATTATTTATAGGAAAATATTAGGAAAAGGAGGGAATAAATCGTCTCCCAGAAATAAATTAGTAACTATAGTGAACTCTCACTTATGCGCCGGCCCAAGGGACCAATAGAAAAAGGCGCATAAGTGAGAGAGACGTATAAGTGACCTAGCCTAATTACAGGAGTGATAGGTTCTTACGAGAGAATGAATAAGAATAATGTTTCCGTAGAAAAAGGACATATTAGTATGGTTTGGCAATTACTGTAACGTAACTACAATGGTAAAGAGAAAACAAAAATTGTAGCATACCTAATTACAAACTCCCCTCTAAAATGATGCATTATGGATAATTGTTTCTCTCCAAATTCTAGTTCATGGAGAAAAATGCCTTCCGTGAGCAATAAAGGCGAAAGATTTAAGAAAAAAGTGAAGAAAAATGCTTATTTTTCAAAGCAATTAAATTATATTTTTTACATTTTAGAGAAAATTCGGCGCATAAGTGAAATATTTACCTTTAGAGCGACGCATAAACGAATAATACTATCATTATTTCGCTATGGAAAGTTCTGGGACTATTCAAAATCGTCGTATAAGTGAAAAAGTCGCATAAATGAGGCGGCGTATAAGTGAGAGTTCACTGTATTTATAAAATGGAAAGTGTAAACGAAACAAAAACTGATGGAGAACTTATTGGTGTATCCCTATTTTTAAAGAACACTAGTGGCATTGACATAAGTTTACAAAACAGGTTCATATATCACATTACTTCAATTGTTTCATGTGCAGAGGCCCCCCCCCCCCTCCTTGGGGGTGATGTGTGTCAAACTGTTCAACTTTTTCATGTCTTCAACTGTTTTATGTGGATATCAAAAATGACAAACATTCAAAATAAAATTTTATTTATCAACGTAATAATATATACACTTACTTAACTGAAAAACAAACAAAAGCATATATTTATTGTAATTTCATGGCAATTTTCTTAGATATAAGTTACGTATATCACGAATCGCCTCAAGTAATCGACTTCCTTTCTTGTATTTATGAAGTTTTCATAAAATATCCATACCCAAATATTGATTAAAAAAATTATATGATGATGAAGATCACCGGACTGATATTGAAAAAGGACAACGTTTTTTGGCATTGAATCAAAAAGAAATATATTGAGTCCTAATCTAATTTATGTTTTCTTGGATCTATCATTTTTCATAAACAGAATCACCATAACCAAAATTGATTCATGACCGTGTGAAAGGTAAGAATCATAAACTATAGCGAAGAATTACTCGAATGTGTATTGTTTTTCCAATAGGAATATCAACAAAAAACATCATTAACATGAACATTTACTGTTTACATAACTTCGGAAATGATCATTTTTATCATAATTAAAGAAAAACCATTACTTATGTTTTGCATTAGTTGATCAATATGTAATTTGAGACTTTTACATGCTGCTTACTAATTATCCGCTGTAAGTTATCGTGTCTTATTTTTTATTCATTTAAATTAAGATCAATTGTCGTAAATATATTATAAATTATTTTTTGCTACAAAAAGCAAAGAAATATCTTTATTGATTTTAATATATAAACAAGCAAGTTTCTGTACTATAAGCGATTGAACTAACAAATTTCAGCTATAATTTAAAGCTTACTGAAAAATAAAGACAACAAACTAAAAATTGAGCAGTCATTCAAATAACTTTGAGCATTCCGTTAACTTAACTATATTTCAAAATTTTTATTACATTTGAACTAGAAAAGAAAAACTAATAATAATCATAATAATAATAATAAAATAATAATAATGACAAAAAAACTAGACGGCATAGCGACGCAGACTGCTGAAAAGCTTATTTAATCAGTTTCCTAATTTTATTTTAGAAAAAAAGTTCGCCAAACACAGAGTAGTGTAAAATATACAAACCTTAAGTTACCATTTTGAAGCTATTTCGGAATGCTGATTTGAAGTTGCTGAATCTTACTAATCTTTCAAAGTAAGTAACATTATACTAGTTTATCAGGTATTTTATTTCCTATATATGTTAAATTTCTCACTATCTCCTGGTTTTAGTAAAATTAGGTAAAATGATAAAAAGTAAGACAATTTTATTCCGTTTTCAGGGAAACTTTGAGTCGCCTCCACGTTAGGCTTAGCTTTGTTGTTTACTTACTACGGATACATTCTATATACAATTTAAAATGTTAATTATTTTTAGTGACATTTGTTTCTTCAAACATATTCTTGATTGTATTTCATAACAGCCAAAATATTTTTGAAAACACAAATTTAAACTTACATAAAAAATTCTACCATTACCGCAGTAACGTTCGCTCGTCGCCAAGCAATATTCTTCGATAAATAAATATTGCGGCGTAAAGCTTTGCGGCAATTAATTTTGTGTTGAATACGTTGCATGCTTAAGCCCCCTCCCCCCACCTCTTCTTTATCAATTTGATCCTCAGAATGTTATTTCCTACATAAAAAGAAAAAAAAAAATTTTCTTCTAAATATTGATTCTTATCCCTCTTTTACTCCTTTTACATATAATATGGTACGCAATATAATAATATATTCATAGCTTATGATGATGCAACACAAACTAGAGGGTGTTTTTGTTAAATATTTACAAATTTTGTAATTTTTATTCAAAGTTGTACAGTATTTTATGAAAAAAAAAATATATACAGGGTGACAAGAAATAACTTGGACAAACATCGTACATCATAACTTTAATGCTAATGAAAATATTGCGACCAAACTTCAAAGTAAGTATGAATACATTGTTTTGTCAAAAATATTTAAACGTTTTCAAAGTTGCTACCTTTATCACTAATACAGAGCTTTAGACGTGTCACAAAATTTTCGGCAACGAGCTCAATTATTGATATTTTATCTCTTTCCTTCCATAAAGATTTTTGTAGGGATGCCAAAGTTTTATGAGGTTTAGTACACACCCTTGTCTCCAAGATGGACCAAACAGAATAATCCATTGGGTTCAAATCTGAGGAATATGGGGGCCATTCTTGAGCTCCAATGAAGTTGGGAATATGTGTCTTGCATCAATCTTGAGTGTCTTTAGCTCTGTATGCAGGAGGGTAGGAACCGGGGGAGCTTGAGCTCCCCCTGGAATATTTCAGACCGGCTCAGCTCCCTCGGAAAATTTTCCTTACAACAACCTTTTGTAGTACATTTTTTTTACCGCTAACCTGATTTTAAAAATGTGATCTTTTTTCTAGGAAATCCACACAATAAGCAGCAAAGAAAGGGGAAGAGAGGGTGGCTCTTGTTCTCAACTACATCAAAAATAGTCTAAAAGTGCGTTTTTAAAGCTACAACTTTGGAAAATTGCCAGGGAAGATTTTGCTACCCAAGTTCCTGCCCCCCCCCCCTAATGTAACCAAAGATAGCATAAATTCGCTTTCAAGACTTTTATTTCAAAATTTTTCTAACTTCTAAAGTCACCAAAAATCGTCGAAAGCCATTTTTAAAAGGTACCGTATGGAAATTTTTCCGGGATAAGAGTTTCAGACTTCCTATTTCTAAGCAAATATTACATCAAAAGCTAAAGTAGCGTTTTAAATTTATTTCATTCAAAAGAAAAAAGTTTATTTGAACATTTATGACTTTATAATTGAGCTTTAGTGTAAAGGGTGATAAAGTGTGTCTTGCCCCCCCCCCCCGAGAGAGCGCCAAGCTCTGGTACTGCACCGGGCTCCCCCTGTTTTTACTAAGTTCCTACGCCCCTGTCTGTATGCAAGAGCAAATTTCTGTTGAAAGGTTCCTCTTTAGTTTTTAAAGAACTTTTGCGACCAAGATAAGACAACATCTTCCAAAATGAGTTTTTGGTATGTCAGCTGATTAACTTTTCGCCCTTGATCAACAGAAACAAGTGGTTTTGCCCACTAGCCCATATCCCACCCCAAGTCATTACAGATTGGGTCGTTGACGCCGCTAACAAATCAAGAAGCTCCAGGTGCTTCTGCTGACCAAACTCTATCATTATGGCTATTTTAAGCTTATTCAATCGAGAACAGTTTCTCATCTGTGATGACCAATGTTTGATATCGATCATCTGCGGCCCACGACTCTACCAGTTATCTTCTTTTTTGAAGTCTTGTGCGTTTGTTCTTGGCTGTTAGCTTTTGAGCCTCTTTTATTTTGTAAGGGAGAAGATCAAGCTCAACTCTTACCATCAAACGAGTGGTTTCCCTATTGATCTTCAACCCTCTAGCAACCTTTCTCATTCAAATTATAGGATTTTGTTAAACTCACTTTTTGATCACTTTTCGGTCTCTTGATGTGCTAACTCTGCGTTTTCTCCTTTTTCTGACCTGTCACCATCGTGCCCGAGTTTTTTTAAACCTTTTAATTGTATAGGAAACCGTCTGCTGAGACATTTTCAATCGTTGAACAATTTCACATAAATTTCTTGCTTATGTAATTCACGTATGGCCGATCGTTTGTAAACCATTATTATTATCCCAACTTACTTACTTAGACCTATTTAGAAGCTTTGTAGGATCGATTTCCTATCACAATATCATTACAAATTTAGTGGTACAGTGAACTCTCGCTTATACGCGGCCTCATTTATGTGCCTTTTTCACTTATACGACGATTTTCAGTGGTCCCGGAACATTTCATAGTAAAATAATGATAATTTCATTCGTTTATACGTCGCTCTAAAGATAAATATTTCACT
This sequence comes from Uloborus plumipes, assembly GCA_038373865.1. Taxonomy (NCBI): domain Eukaryota; kingdom Metazoa; phylum Arthropoda; class Arachnida; order Araneae; family Uloboridae; genus Uloborus; species Uloborus plumipes. The sequence continues at coordinate 71,426 of JAXGGA010001487.1, read as the reverse complement.
TATGCGCCGAATTTTTCGTAAATGCTAACAATTAAACTTACACTGCTCGACATTGAAAATGCAACACCAAGAAGGAGTGGTCAGAAATTGATGAAATTTGGTAAGAAGACAGAGACAGCATGGAACAATAAGTGATATTTATTTCAAAATAAATAAGCAAAATTTAGAGCGAGGACGGCGTCGGCTCAGTAAGAAGTAGGACCACCGCGGACAGCGATGCACGAAGAAACACGTCTAGGCATGGAGTCAATAAGCCTGCGGATGGTGTCCTGAGGGATGGCACTCCATTCCCTTTCAACCATTTGCCACAGTTCGTCCTCTGAACGAGGCAGTGACAGGTTCTGCAAACGGCGTCCAATCACGTCCCACACATATTCGATTGGTGACAAGTCAGGAGAGTATGTTGGCCAGGAAAGCATCTGTACACCTCGTAGAGCATGTTGGCTGATTCGAGCACTGTGAGGCCGGGCGTTATCCTGTTGAAAAATTGCATTTGGCAGACCCTGAAGGTAGGGGATTGCCACCGGCCGCAGTACATTATCTACATATCGTTGGGCCGTCATAGTGCCCCGAATACGAACTAGAGGTGATACGGAATTGTATGCAATAGCGCCCCAAACCATTATGCCACGTTGTCGCGCTGTGGGGCGTTCCACAGTTACTGCCGGATTCGATCTTTCTCCACGTCGACGCCACACACGTATGCGATGACTATCGCTGGACAAACAGAAGCGGGATTTATCTGAGAACACTACGGTTTGCCATTCTGCCATCCACGTCGCTCTGGTCCGGCACCATTCCAAACGTTGGAGTCTGTGCTGTGAGGTCAATGGCAGTCTTCTTAGCGGGCGCCGTGATTGCAGGCCACGTGCAACCAGTCGACGGGAAATGGTTCTGGTCGACACAGGAACATCCAGGGTACCTTGCACGTGCTGCAGAATCGACGTACAAGTGACTTGCGGGTCCGCCACAGCTTGTCGGTGAATCCGTCGATCCAAGCGGTCTGACGTCACTCTGGCTGCACCTGCACCCCTCAATGTGGCTACATTTCCTCTTTCCAACCATCTCCGACACAGCCGATGCACAGTGCTTGCATCCATGTGGGTATCAGCTGCAATTTGACGTATGGACCAACCTCCTCTTCTCAGTCCGATCACCATACCCCTTGTAAAGTCGTCTATATGCTGGAAGTGTCTTCGTTGAGGACGGCGTGGCATTTCCTCCTATCACACGTATCCTTCGAGACAAAAACCAAATTTCTCCGATAATTAGTCTGGCAGAAAAACCAACATGAACATAGCCCACTTTTCAACTTCATTCTCTTATATCTTACTTCACGTGCGTCGGAGAGCTGCGCATTTCATATCATTTGCATAACTCAGTGACGTGCGTCTACGGTAAAATTTGCATGAATTTCTGACCACTCCTTCTTGGTGTTGCATTTTCAATGTCGAGCAGTGTATTTTCCTAAAAAATGAGCATGTTTCTTCCCTTTCCTCTTTAATCTTTCGCTTTTATTGCTCACAGATGGCATTTTTTCCACATGAACAAGAGTTCGCAGAGGGATAATTATCTATTATGGATCGTTTGAAAGGGATCAGTTTGTGACTAGGTATGCTACAATTTTTGTTTTCTCCTTACAGTAGTTGTGCCAAACCGTAGTAATATGACCATTTTCTATAGAAACATTCTTATTCATGCTCTCATTAGAACTTATATAGCATTTTAGACTTTTAAATAGGCTTGTTCACTTAGACTTTTAAATAGGCTTGTTGGAACGTCTCTCTCACTTATGCGCCTTTTTCTGTTGGTCTCCTGGGCCGGCGCATAAGTGAGAGTTCACTGTATTTACAGATTGAAATTGGCTTGAAACTTCGTCCAAGTTATTTCTTGTCACCCTGTATCTATCATCACGTTTCTCACATGATTCAAAGTTGCTTTGTGTGTTAGGCAACTGCTAATATACTGTAATAATTCATTTTAAAAGGCTTTGACAGTTATTATTTCTTAAATATACAATATTTTAAGTCTTCGTTTTATACCAATATTTGCAATAACCCTAAAAAAATAATAGTGGGATTGTTAAAAAAAGAAAAATTGTGGTTTGAAGTAACTCTAAACGACTGTAATGGAAGAGTTTTAACGTTAAGTATTTTGATACATATTCATCCATTTATTTTCGTTTATTGAGCTATCATTACACGTAGCAGCATATAAAATATGCCAATAGTCGTATTAAAAGGGAAGGAAGAAATGTACTCAACTATTGACTTGATTAGCGGTTCTATAGCCAGGTTTCTCACAGATGTATTGCACAAAACTCTTCGAGATCAATACGCCTAGTAATTTATAAACACATCGACGGCCTGTAATGATAACCACGGAACTCAAAAAAATCAAACTTTACAGGTGAAGCGAAAAACGCGTGAGATACAAGCTTATCCATCTAATAACGTAGAAAAAATATGTGATATATTTATATATATATATCTATTTCAGATACGAGGTTTCATTCTAGATCATTGTTATCTGATTTTAATGAGGCATTTTTGCATGCTGCCATGCTGGCCTGCCTCTCTGTTTCCATGATATAAAATTCATTCTCATTAACGTAACCTTAATGTTTACTGATGTAATTCGAACGGCAATGAACATTTCTAATTATGATACCCTGAACAAGTTGAAATAAAGAATTCCTGCACACGTATCTTCAAGTTCATAACTTGATCTATTAAGAAATAATCGGAATATATGTGATTTTTTTCAAAGGATACTTAATCATGAAGTTTATACGTTGGCTTAAGGTTCGACAATTAATAACACAGGCCAACGATGAAAAAACTTTTTTAATGAAAATACCTTATTCTTATGTTGTTTAGGTTGCTGAATCCAAATATGATGCTTAAAAAGTTGTATCACCCACCATTTATTCACATTTTATAGTTACATTCATGAAATAAAGAAACATTTTTAGAATTTAACAGCTTTTTCATAGTTAAGATAACATGAAAAAATAGGTCTAATGAACAAAGATGATGTTGGCAGCACTGCTGAAACACATGCTACAACATGATGGGGGATTACTGTTGGTCACTTCACCGGGAAGTTCAGCAAGCTATTCATCGCAGGAAAAGCTGCACAAGAAGCTTCAAGGAAAAAAGGGAAAGAAAATATAAAGCAATTCCAGTTGACAAGTGAACCTTGTATCATCACATAAAATTACTATTCCAAGTATTTTACTGTAAATACAAACCATTTTTACGATTCTACAGTGTTTCATTGATTTCCCTATATACTGTAAATGGGTATTAGACTATATAATAAAATACATTTTGCTTGGAAACTAAGGGTGATACATAAAAACTACAAGCAGATTTGGATTCAGCACATAAAAATCTATCAAGATCAGCTATTAAAATTAAAAAAGTTTTCAAAAAGGTTTTTTTTGTTGGCCTGTGTAATTCGTCCCGCTCACCGTTTTTTAGTGCTGCTTGCTCCAGGCATTAAAAACCTTTAATAGCTCTGTCATAATCAAGTCTGCTGAGTCGGATTCGGAAGCTTTAAAAGGTCGAGAGTTAGAGTCGGTCATTTTTTTCAAGACTACAGCTTTGCCAGCCCTGCAGATTTCGGGCAAATGAACAAGTCAGGAGTTGGTAACTCTTTCAAATTCCAGGAGTCGGAGTCAGTCATATTTCCCTCCAACTCGGCAGACTTGGTTACAACGATGTTAGGAGTGTGACATCATGGCTGTCTGAGACGGTGCGATGGAGCGGGACAAACCAAGTCATCATAGCTTTAACATCGCGCGTTGCACGTTCAAAATGAAATTTCCCATCGCGCGTTTTTGAAAAAATAATTTACACAAGTAGAACTGACTAATACCTGTTTTTGTCAAATATATCTTTCTGTCAATAAAAACTGTTACAACAAGTTTGATATCTTTTAAACGTATTGAAAGTGTGAAATTTTGCGTATCTCGTAGTTGAGTTGTTAATAAGATAATGCGTTATAAGTCCAGAAAAAATAAAGGTTTTTATGGGTCATTTTCAAAATTTGCTTACATTTGCTGTCCGGAGGTTAAAAAGACGATTTTGAAGCATAACTTATATTTTAAATTCAATGCGAACAATTATTTTCTGCAAGAAATACCCCCAAAAAAAATTCTATCACTCAAAAAATTATTGAAATTTATTTATTTATTTTTATATAAGTCTTTAAAAATGAGAATCAAGGCAAAAACGCTTGTCCATTTCCAATTTCCGCAAGTTCAACTATTTTTTTCATATACTTAATTGTATAAAAAAGTATATACAACAAATTATTTTTATATATTGACTATTAGTATATGATATTCATAATAAATATTGACAATAGTAATTTTTTTTCATTAAGAAATGTATGAATATATTTTGTCCGGCAGTTCTTGTCAAGTCCGTTACCCTAAGATTATTTTAGCTAAAAAAGGTATTTATTGCAGTCAAAAGATGGTAACACGCATTCAGTTAACTTAACAAACTAGTGACGTAACTATTTCATACCATTTTGTTTTCCTGAGTCGAGAAGTATTGCTGTGGCGTTTCGCTCAAGATTTCTTCCAGGTGCGTATTTTTATTCTTTGTCAAGTCTGTTACCAAAGATTTTAGTATTAATTTTTACTTTTTCTCAACTTTTACCCCGAAATATTGTTTATTATACAACTCTAAGAAAATGCATATTGTTGTTCAATTTTTAAATTCGACAACCTAGCCATAATTTGACATTTTGGTTGAAATGTCAAGTCCGTTACTGGTCAAATCCGTTACCAAATGTCAAGTCCGTTACCATACAGTTTTTGATCAATATTTTAATGATCACAAACATCGTTTTAAGCTTCAGGGACGCAAATAATTTCAAATGAAGTTGGTTCTAGGCGCTATGATATAGTTTAAAAGTGAGATTTCATATTGATTTTGTACGGTAACGGACGACAATTTTCCTTGCAACTTAAAGTTTTACAACAGCATTTGAATACTTAATTATGCATCAAAGTGTACAACCAATTGCTTTTCACACACCTAAAATATGTGACAAAACATCTCTTAGTGATTCTAAAAGAAAATAGCAAGTTAAAAAAATTACTTAAAAATTCTGAAATGTAAGCATGAGGTGAAAATGACCCTTATGCAATTACTTGTTATAAATTTGAACAGACATGCTCTGATTATATCACGTACTTTTTTCAAGCTTAAATAACTAAGAAGAAAGCATAAAAACTGACTTTACGTCATTGGCTTTTGAGCGACTCAAATAATTCTGGCGCATTGAAATTATTAATTCCGTATAAACTTCTTGGGATAAAATAAACTCTAATTATATTCCATTATGGAGCGTTAGTTATCACTGAAAGCAACAAATCTAGATCCTATTCCGTATATAAGTTGTTTATAGTATCATGCATTGTATTTCCCATTTATACACGTCCAATGCATGTATCTTCTTGCATTTTCAGGATCTTATACATTAGAGTTTAATAAGTTATTATTTCTTCACCAAAAGAAAATAGCAAGTACTAAGATTATAAGAATTTGATGAATTGTGGTGTCTTTTCTTGAAAGTATAAAATGGCTGGATTCAGATGAGCAGGAATCTGAGCCGTAGGTGTAAAGCACACAGTGCTCGTTTATTAAGGAACCAGACATTCGATCCATATGCCGTTGAAGAAACTGACTTGCTGTCGGACCACAGTCTTTAATCACGTATTCATGCTTGCATACAGTGAAATCCTTTAGTGCACTATAATATAAAAAATGGCAAACTAAATATTTAGCAATGTTTGTTTATTACAACTGAAGGGGCAAGTGGATAAAGATGATATGTGACATTTTTTTAAAATTTCTAGAAAAAGCTTTCAAAAAAAAAAAAAAAGAAATGTTGTGTTATTTTTCTCAACGGGTAAAACGGAGTCATATTCTTAGTTACCAACCATTTCTGTGACTAGTAGACGCATCTTAGTTTTCTAAAAATAACCTAGAGATTTTTGCATTTTTCTGTATATATCAATTGTCACGCATCACCTTTATCCACTTGCCCCTTCAACTATTGTTGAATTAGATTTATTGAATAAAAGTGCAGGGTGTTTTGCACCTAGTTGGAATAGACAATTTAAAGAAAAGTTTCGGTTCTACAAGGGTGATATTGACAAAATTTGGTAACTGAATTCCTAGAGTTAGCCGGCAATTTTTTTTTCTTCGCGCCTGACGCACCTGCATTTTTTATGAGCGGACAATGAGAAAAATGGTGTCCTCGTAAAAAAAAAAAGGCACAAATTGCTCTCTGGTATACAATGCAGAACACGACAGAGTTTAAAAGCCATAAGAAAACTGCCAAATTAAAAACCAATACTCACAAAGGATTTATAAAGCAGAATCAGTACATTTCCACGTGTGTTCCTTTGGTAGCCCTGAGCTCCCTTAGTAGCTTGATGAGCTGTCTTAGTAGATCCCTTAGTAGCTTTTCTCTACACTTCTCGTTTCGAGAAAAGTTTTGTGCCATTTTTTAATGTTCATTTTCTATTGTGAATTTCTTTTATAAACTATTAGAAACATTCTTTGGTCTGTCATTACATATTTGTGTTTTGCATTGCATACCAGAGAATAATTTGTGCATTCTCTGACGAAGACGCCATTCTTCCCTTTGTTGCCTCACGAAAATTGCGAAGTTTAGAACTGCCAACAAGTTTTAAAACCTCTAAAACAGACACTACAAAATAACTTCGAAACATTTTTGTTGTTTTTATCTAAAGTCTTTTGTAACTATAACACGAATAAGATAAAAAAATATTTTGTCATAATTGAGTTGTGGGAAATGCCTATTTGTGAAAAATATTATTACCCATCTATTGATAAATACATAAATAATGAATCACAAAATTCAAATAACTTCCAATCGAAGTAAAATTAAAAAAAAAAAAGCTTGCCGAAGGGGCTTCTCAAGAAATTTGCACAGGCTTGCAAGAAAACAAAATCCGAACCACTAAACACAGATGATGCTAGAGTTTGAAATGCCTAAAGTTAGATACGTCAAAATATGAGCAATTTTCCTTATTAGTATGTGTTATTGAAAACACAATCTCATTAACTGAATTTCAGTAATCATAATGAAAATAATCAACATTGATTATGTTATTTATAGATGCTAATCGATAGTTTACCATGTTCCACCCAATTTTACTGATTAATTATTCCGGTGACAAGTTCAGTAACGAAATTCTGCTTGCAGAGTTTCAAAACTATAGCTTTAAAGTATCTGCCATCCATAATATTCATTAATGAACTAGAAAAGTTACGTAATATGTTTTTTATAAGGAGATAAATTCTACCTGTGATCAGATTTTGAAAATACAGTAAAATGATGCGATATACATATACGATTTTTTTAAACCAAATAAATACGTTGAGAGTTTTTTCGACTCGAAAATTTATTTATCATGGAAAGTGTGTTGGTATTTGTTTTAAGTGCTTGAAAGTAACACGACAGTCTTTTTCTCAAAACTAACTTTTTATTTTAATTTCTTTTAATTTTCTCTAGGACTAAACAAATTTTTAACCAGTTTTCTCAGTGTATATATATATATATATATATATATATATATATATATATATATATATATATATATATATATATATCACTAAGTGTATATTTATGCATCAACAAAGCAAATAAGTACCCTATCAATGAAAAATTAAGAAGCAATCTTCACCATTACGGGGTTTGTAAGAACCCATCGAAAAGACGCACATAAAACATTAAAAGAACTTGCTATTAATGAACAAAGTATGAAATTCAAAATGTTTTCATATAAAGCATAATGAGTTAAAATCAAAAAATGAATACTTACCCAATCCTCTACTTATATGAATTAAACTCATAAAGGTTGAATCTTTGTCAAGATAAGCTATCATAAAAGTAGAATTAACTACTTAATAGCGTCTTAAATCGTATCATTTTAGTTTCTGAGACAGGATTTTGACAAAAAGGTGATTATGGTTGAAAGTTTCACACAATCAACCGGATTTCACCAGTAATTGCTGTCGACTTTCTCAGCTGCCGCATTACTCTTGATTTTATTTGTTGGGTATAGTAAAAAGAAATGCTTTTCTTCAGAAGTCTTTCTGAAATATTGCAAGTCTTTTCAGTTTCACCAATTTATCAAATGAAGTGAAAGAGAAAGGTCTCACAAATTTCAGTGAAACATTATGAAATCTAACGTTATGAAAGATTTTAAACTCTTCTTACATGTATAATTGCAAACACAATAAATATAGTCGCCTAGTATAAAAAAAAAAGATTTTTAGATAGCTAAATTTTAGATAATTTATAAGTTTATCATTAAAGTATTATTAGTGCTTTTTAAAGAAGATATGAAAATTTTATTTTCGTTTTAGAAATAGAACATTTTGAAACATTTTTAGAAACGAAGTTTTAAATAATTTATAAGTTTATCGTTTAAGAATTGTTAGAGCTTTAGAGATGCAGAAGATTTATTTTCGAGAAAATAAATCATTAGCAACTGGATAAAACCAAAAATTAATTCATTGTGATATTATGTCATGATATTATGTTACATTATTTATTCAATGTGATACTATTCATTGGAGAAAATGTGCTATTACTATTGCAAAAAAAAAAAAAAAGTGAAGAATGAATGAATGAAACGCTATTCTGCAGTTAAACAAGAAACATTTCATTGGATTAATAAATGGTACATTATAAAAGAAGTTATCTTTCATTCCATACATTAATGAATCTTTAGCATTTTAAACGAATAAGATCTCACCAACAGACAGACTTTAGACCAGTGTCTTTGTCTTCTTCATCCAAAGCTTGTGACAATTCTGCCATTTTTCTGTACTTTTGAGCACACTTTTTTGAATCAGTGGAAATATTTTTAAAGCACGGAGCATGCCTTAAGTAATCTACAATAGAAAAATAAACCTCACTATTTTAATACTTTTATTAATTTTTATAATGTTTAAATATAGTTTCCCGCACAATGGGTGCATTCACATTTTTGATATAGAAAACAGAAATGTAACTTTAAGTAGACACACCTTGCTGTAACTCTCCTTCGATGCACAAATCTTCTATTACTTGTCTTGATTCTGAAACTACTGAATCGTATACTCTTTGTTGGGCTGTGTTGAAACATCGTGAACTATGTTCATCAATACACCTCACACCTTGCTGCAACTTTCTGCAAAAATGGAAAACAAACGGGTTGTAATTTCCAAGTTATGAACGAAAAAATTTATGTTTGCCAAAGGAAGTGTCATATATGATGACTACACTGCAGTTGGGTGAACTATGTTCATCAATGCACCTCACACCTTGCTGCAACTTTCTGCAAAAATGGAAAGCACAAACGGGTTGTAATTTCCAAGTTAGAAACTAAAAGATTTATGTTTGCCAAATGAATCGTCATATATGATCACTACACTGAAGTTGGGAGAATACCTTGTGACACATAAATTTTCAATAAAAATTACACGGATGGTACAGTTTTTATTGCAAACTTCTGACATACAAGAACTTCATGGTGAAGTAAAATACAGCAATACGGCAACGTCAGATGCACGCGTATGCTTACGCAGTTATTTTTACTGCTTTATAAAAATACACTGTCTGTGTCTAACAAAAAAAATCGAAGCACTCTCAATCGGACAACTCCTTCTTGGTGGGCGATTTTTTTGTTATAGAGTGTATTACATTGGCATGAAAATTGTTTTACATATTGTTACAACATATACCTTTTTTCGGAGAAGTATATATTTCTTGATTAATAATTTGTATACCTTTCCGAGCATGTGGGGAAAAAATACATGTCGAATTTTTAGACAAAAATTAATAAAATTTACCCACACATATTAAAGCTTTTTGACTTGATGCAAATATTGAATTTGAACGTTCTTGGGCAATGTAACATAACTACATAAAAACCTACTCTGTATCACTATTCGGCAATAATTGGAGTTCAACTAAGGAATAAGTAAGAGAAAATGATAAAACTTCTAATTTTTCATCCTTTAAAAAAATCTTTCCGCTCTCCAATCAACCGTATAATTAATTAATCCTCAAATAGTGGGAAAATAAAATATGTTAAGCATTTCTATTTGGTATTAATAAATTGGCAGAGTGTGCATGAAATTAATAAAATGTATTGCATATAAAGTTTCGGACAAAAAGAAAACTGAAAACTACTTAAATAATTTTATTTCTTTTCCTTAGAATTGATATCACTTTTTATTCAAACACAGTTCCTTCATCTTAATCCCTGATACTTCTAATTATTTCTATGGCGTGAAATATTAGTTTTTAACACAAATTTATCAACATACACAATTATTAAACATTTTATTTTTCTGGTTTTATAAAAGAAATCAATGACGCTGTGAAATTTAGGGTCATAAATATTTTATTTTTGATAAAAGTAACAATGATTACAAATAATTATCGAAAGAAACTCAATATGATAGGTGGATATTTTAAAAATGTTTTAAAATCTTGCGACATTTATACGGTCTTGATAGTATGTGTCAAACAATGGCGTCAAGTGTAAAAATACATATATGCTACTTTTAAATATTGTTCCTCTTGATTCTTACTAGATGTTAATAAATTCCAATTGTAGAAGCGCAACTTTAGATCACATTCCTAAAACCATTAAAAATTCTACGCTTATACATTATTTATACAAACTCCCTTAGGGTGAAGAACTTAGTTTCAAAATGATGAACTCGAGTTTTAAAATAATATTCCACCCTGTTTATACATTTGCAAAAGGTTGAAGATACGTGGGTTCTGATTTTGGTGGAATGGAGTATTAAACTGGGCACTGATTAGCTGATGTAGTTTAGAGTCCATTACACAACAGTGTGACAATCAGTTTGGACGGTGTCAATAGCACTGCGTTATCGCAGAATTGCAAGTTATAGCCAGCTGCTGCTTCAGAGCCATTTCCTATCTGCTTTATGTACTAGTGGTGCGTACTTGAATACTGAATATAGTAAAATAATCACTTTAGAATGTGGGTATATAAAAACGCTTAATACTTTTTGTATGTACTTAACACTTAATATTATTATTTTCGCCTCTATGAATAAGATATACAGTCATTTAGCTTGACTTTGAGCCATTTCGGTTAACTTAACGCTACTACAAACTTTTCGGTTCATTCTTGAAGTAAAAAAAAAAAAAAACATAGTAGAAGGCTCCTGTTGGCAAGGTTATTAAATCAATTTTATGCTGCTTATTTTAGAAAAAGTTCGTAAAACTGCACTCAACAAATTGTAAAACACAAAAAAACGTAAAGTGACTATTAAGAAGCCATTTTTGAATGCCGATTAAAAACTGTTGAAATCCTACTAAACTTTCAAAGTTAGTAACATTTTATTCATTTATCGAATTATTTATATTATTTTTCATGCATTGTATCCTAGACTGCACTCTCTGAGAGTAACTGCGTATGAAAAATTTGGCATTATGATTTTCTGTTACGTAATGCAGTCGTGTATCTTTTTACCCTCAGCGTGTTTCCTGCCCCTCACGGAGCACACACATCCTGCCTAACATGAAATTCATAGCAAGAAAGAAAAACATACATACACACACAAAGTGATAAAATAATGAGTGTAACATTTGAATAAATATGTAAATAATTACAAAATGTCGTATTAAGTATCGTAATTTAAATCAGATACATTCTTTTCAAAATTTAAATTTTATTTCGCTATTAGACGCTTAATCCTTGCAGCTTCACTTCACCAAAATATTAAATAGTTTACTCAATACCTAGTGTAATTAACTGATACAACTGAGCATTATCAATTTCATTATCTGTCTGAAAAAATACACAAAACCGTAAAATCCTTGAACATTAGAAATAGTATCTTCTAGTTTTAGGCGTCAAACTTGCAAAACTAATCATTTTTCGAATGAAATTAACTTACTATGCATATAAAATGCTAAAACAGCCTTGTAAAATTTGTAAAAGGTTCCATTTAAGTAGACAGGCTTAATAGTATTCAGTTAAAGTTGTGATGGCATACTTTAAGAAACACAATAAAATTGACATCTCATTGTATTGCACATTTTTCAGCAGAATAAAGTATTTTTTTCTAGATCTGCAATTTTAAAGAACCTTCTTTCCCTAAAGAGATTGGTTCACATTACATTTCTTAACTTTCATTAAAATTACTGAATCAAATCCATCGGAAATAGACTGATAAATAGCAGTTCTTTCATAAAAATGATTAAGTGCTTCTTATCGTAGCTTCTTTTTCTTGCTTGGCAGTTATTAAAATAGATTTTGGTCATTTTAAGATATTTATAGCAAATACGAAATCAATTAAGCATACGGTGTTAAGTTAATTAACTTGACATATCTTTCCTTTCAAGTGAAATACTTTCGGCGATTTTTAAAAAGATTTGTCAAAGTGTAACTTTTCTTTAAATCTATAAATAAAAATTAAATATTTATTGAAAAGATAATTAACTTTGGTTCTGACGTAGCATGCATCCCTTTAATAAACTTGCGTTATTAACTTTCACTGAAAAATACTCTACTGGTGCACTGAATTTATAAGCCACTTCCAAATCTTCCAATTAAATTTGCATACAAATGAGTCCTTGATGAATTTATTAATACCTGACTGGTTGTTTCCTTGTAATTATGGCTTTACTCTAATATCTTCTAAGGTATTAAAGTTCATCTCTAATATCCGTAATTAACAAATTTATTAAGAACGTTAAGTAATTTAATGCTGTGTCTCCAAGTAATGAACTGGAAAACTCAAAGAAAAAAAGCGGTTTAAAAAAAAAATACAATACTCGAAGGTCAAAGTAGTCAGCTGATTGAAAAATGCCGAATGACAAAAAATAAAGGTACATATTTTAAAATTACAGGGTTTTATATAAAAACTAGTAGATTTAACGAAAAAGTGCAATTTGATTAAGAAAAGTTTTACTTTTTCAAGGCTTGTAGCATATAGTTAATCTAGTTTATTATTTCTGAAAATATTGATGACAGTTTTTTTTTATCAGAATGGTATGCAATCTTTAAATATATCAACGAGCATCGACGTTTCATTTGTAGTGCAAAACATATCAGTTTTCCCAAAGCTTTTATGCTTGATTTATGTCAAACAAGTTTTCCGGTCATTTCAAAACATTTAGGACTTGTCTCATGAAGAAAGTCCGCACTTTTCTTGACATAATTTTTGCATCATGTTTTCAGATTGAGCAAAGTGCTTCAGAGATACTTTTTCTTCTCCATGAAGTACGTCTAGGAGAGTGAATAGTTTCTTCGTTGAATATGTTTAAAGTGAGCTGGCATGAGCTTATAGATTTATCAGGTTCATCCCCCCTCCCTCCCCCCTCACAACCATTATTTTTTATTTCAAAACTGTTTAAAATGTTTCTAAAAAAAACTCTTTGATACAAAATGAATAGTAAACTTATTCAAAGTTAGTAAATAGGTTTTCTTAAAACTAGACCAAGTACCTCCCCCCCACCCAAATATACCATTAACAATGTACTAATATGACATCTAACCTGGGGATTGAATTGACTATTATTTTTACCCTAGGTAAGTGAGCTCGCATGAACTTGTAGATTGGTCAGCTTCCCCTCCCTTCCTTCCCGGCCCACCCATTTTTTCCCCCAAACTGTTCAAAATGCTAAAAAAACCTCTTTGATACAAAATGAATAGTAAACTTTTTAAAAGTTGGTAAATGAGCTTCCTTATAACAAGGCAAAGAACAGCCCTTCCCCCACCCAAATATACCATTAACACTATACTTATATGACGTCTCACCTGAGGATTGATTTGAGAATTTTTTTCACCCTAGATATATATTGTTTTTCTGACTAAGTGTTTCTTTTTCAATCTGACCTTCACAAAGTGTACTTCCTTTCAATATCTGAATTTAAACTTATGATTCATTTCATCCCCTACCCCAGCACCAATCTTCAATTTTTGAGGGAGAAAAGAAACGGTTAGCCCCAAGATCATAGCAAACAGCAAAGTAGCACTATTTCCCGTAGTTCTCATAATGTTTTCCCATTATTTTCACACAAAACTGAAAAGAAATCAAAGTATCAGTTCATATGTCAGTCCCCATAACTGCCTTTCCTTTCTCTTATTGGACAAATCTCTTGAGCTAATAAGAAAGAGTAACAAACAGAACAAACTGAAACACTACCAGATATCAGTAGAGACTAAATCTTTGATATAGGGGGAAGGGGGGTTATGATAAAAAACAGTGTTTGTTTAATATATAATTGATTTTAATATATGTATATAGATATATTTTGCTGTATTACCTTTACAACAAAATGAAAAAGAAAACAAACAATTAAAAAAATTAAATAACAGCTGCACACTAGATAATGTGGAAAAATAGTTATGAGGACACAGACATAAGATCTGATTTCTTTATTTTGATTTCTTTTCAGTTTTGTGTGAAAAGAATAGAAAAAACGATGAGAACAAGGAGAAACTGCTATTTTGCTGTTTGCTATGATCTTGGGCCGAACCATTTATTTCCTCCCTCCAAAATTGAAGATTGGCGCTGGGGTAGGAGATGAAATGAATCATAAAGTTAAATTTCAGATATTAAATGGAAGTACACTTTGTGAAGTTCGGATCGAAAAATAAACACTTCGTCTGAAAAACAATATATACCAAGGGTGAAAATAACCCTCAATTCAATCCCCAGGTTAGACGTCATATTAGTATAGTGTTAATGGTATATTGGGTGGGGAGGGGAACACTTCGTCTAGTTATAAGGAAACCCACTTACCAACTTTGAATAAGTTTACTATTCATTTTGTATCAAAGAGTTTTTTTTTTTTTTTTTAACATTTTGAACAGTTTTGAAATAAAAAAGAGTGGTTGTGCGGGGGAGGGAGGGGGGATGAACCTGACCAATCTATAAGCTCATACCAGCTCACTTTAAACATATTCATGTTTATTTACTACTTTTTAGACCATCACAAGCAAGAGAACTTAGTATTTAAATAAATATAATCTAAAAAGTATCATTTTTTTTCCTATACAGTTTTATTCAGAAATTCAAAAAAATATGATCCCATTGAGATCCCAATCTAAAAATCTGTACAAACAAAGATATGATGCACAAAAATTTTTGCGAATTTTTTGAACAAAATTCCTTATATGTTTTCCGAGAAATTTTCCGAAAGATTTTGGATCACTTGACATGGAATGCCCTGTATAGTTTTCAGTGAGGAGTCTGAAAAGAGGTGATCTATAAATAGATCACTGGGCGGTAACGATTTAAATAAAAAAATAAAAATATCCAATTTAGAAAAGCCAAGGAGATAGCATATTTTTCAGATTAAAATTCTTCTGCATTAACATTTTCAAGTAAAAACATTTTTCAAAGCAAAAACTATCCTAGAGCGTTTTTCTATCAAAAAGTTTAAAATTTTACTGAATTCTCAATAGCAAGAATTTAAACATTAGAATGGAATTATAACCCGAAGAATGCAACGAAATAATTCTTCTTAATTATCAGGAAAAAAAAGTCACCACCGTTCATCCAGACTCCCTTTTCGCCCATTTTCCTGTTGGGTGTAATTCCTAGAAAATATGCTCCCTAGAGTACCTTGAATATTTCCTCGCAAGACTCGGAGGACAATACGACTGTTGATATAAGAAGGAATGTTTTCTATCTGCAGCTTCTCTAGTTGATAAAGGTAGTTGGGCTCAATTCAGAAAATGACAGAAAACCCGTGTATTAAATCTGTGCAATAGATGCAGGGAATTTAAACATTTTTTCGTAGGTAAGTTTTTTAAATAAGCAATTTCAAGAAAAACAGGTTAAATTATGTATGTTTGTATGCGTACCGTGTGTGTGCATAAGATAAAAAGAAAACAGTGTTAACTAAAAGAGAAAGTCAACATGAACATAAATAAACCTTTTTACCGAAAACGAGTTTTTGCCGTTTCTCGAGTTATAGAAGTTTTGTGGAAATTTCATTCGGGAAAAAGACCGGGAAAATATTGAATCCATGCAACAGATACAAATGCAAGGAGTTCACAGTTTTAGCGGATAAGTTCTTTTAATAAGCAATTTTGAAATAAATACCCGTATGTTAAATTGCGAATGGCTGTATCTGTACATGTGTGTGTGTGTATGAGATAAAAAGAAAAAAGGGTAAATGAAAAGAGAAACTCTACATAAATCTAAATAAACTTATCAGCGAAAATGGCAGTATCGCCGTATTTCGAGTTATTAAAATTTTGCGGAGATTCTATTCGTAAAAAAACCAAGAAAATATTGCATCTATGCAACAAATGCAAGGAACTTAAATATTTTTTGGTAGATAAGTTCTTTTAATAAGCAATTTCAAAATAAATAGGTCAAATAGTGCATGTCTGTATATTTTACATGTGTGTGTGTGCATGAGATAAAAAGAAACAAGTGTAAATTAAAAGATAAACTCAAGATAAACCTAAATAAACCTTGCGCCTAAGCTTCAAAGCACAGATATATTTTCTACCTATAAAATAACTTAAATGTTAACTGATACAGGTATTACAATGTGAATATTTAAACTGTGGTTATACAAATGAAAACCTTAAGAACTTCGAGTATGCTTTAGCTAATCGATCAATTCTTTTTGGATTCGTACTGGTTATTTTGTGCTTCATTTTGTTCATCTTTTCTTTTCCCTTCATTTGCGTAAAATTTAAATAATCGAAATCCTTTTTAGAGCTACTGTCAGATAATTCATGTCGAACAGTTAACCGATTTCTTGTAGAACATTCTTTTAAAATCCGAAATGCTTTTGGTATAAATAATTGGATAAATGAAGAAAACAAGATGTGGGGTGGGGGCCTCTCCTATTTAAAATGTATTTAAATTTCAAAGCAGCCTTCACTTTATTTTAACTTTCACCAAAACAGAAAAAATAGAACTGCATGATAAAAAAAGCATGTGTAAAACTATGTTTTAACCACATAAAATACTTTTTTTATGTAACATTTTTTTATGGTTTTTTTTTTTTAGTTTTCAGTTTCAAAGTGCAAGAAAATTTGCATCTCTGTGTTGTTCTTGTTATGAAGCCAGAATTTTTTATTTAAATCCCAAAAATGAGCCCATAGCACTTTCATGAATATCAGGATTGATTGTAGTTTTCAAATAAAACAAAGGTATAACGTAAAAACAGCAATTTATAGTTTTTGTAATGGCATTCATCACTTAAAAAGAGTTAGTAATTTGATCACAATCATAAATTAACGCAAATAATAGTGTTTCAAATAAACAACGGAAGAACAATCCAGAACTTTTTAATTATTATCTTTTGTGTGAAAGCATTAGTTTTTGTATCAGAAATTTTATAATGCTGATATGCATCATCACTGAAATCATCTTTGTAAAACCAATTACGTTTTTCAATTGAATAAATTTGGCATAGCGTGCTTGATATATTGAGACAATGTTCAGAAACGTATCTCTGACTAAAATAATAAAATTTAGTAATCTTCTTGTAAGGAATTTTGAAATATTTGTTCTGATAAATGCGTAGGATACATTGTTGCTTGGAATTAACGAGTAATGATGTTTAAATTTCATTTAAAAAACCCTTTATAATCAGTAATTTAATATTTAGTGAATGAAATAAAATTTAATTGCCGGGGCAGTATATTTGTAATTACGTGTAGCAAATGTGGTTTCGAAATGTTTACCTGACTATGAGAAAACAAACATCTGAAATGTTTATTTCGTCATAATTTATGTTCATTATCAATAAGAGAATTAATTTTATTCGATGAAAGTCCCTAGTTCGTGAATTGAATTATTTTTTTCTCAAATGCAAAATTGTTTTACATGAAAATAGTAAAATCTAGTTTGTTTCTCAAAAATTCTGCCTTTTAAAAATGCCCATTTCAAAGCAATATAACAGAACTTTGTTTTTACTGAAATAATAATTGCTTTCTTATTCTCTAAATAAATTTATAGAAAAAACATGGATTTAGAGAAGAATACGCTTTTTTAGACATAATGCAAAGTGAATGAAACACGCTAGTGTTCAGGAAAAGATCGGCAGCTTTATGGATCACATATGGGCGAGTCTCTGTAAACTCGTAATTGTCTGTCCGGACCAAGTATTTTAAAAATAATAAATTATAATAAAGTAATTATCGCTCTTAATACAAGTAAAGCATTAATACTTCGTGGCCTAATTGTATTTGGAGCGGAAACAGTTTAAAACGTTCTCTTCCGTAAACTATCTAAGCGCCAAAAACACAGTCCCCTGGCTGTCCCAATCCTATTGTCTAACACTTAAAGGCAATATTTCAAAAAAACCTATTAACACTATATAAATTTGGAAATTAATATCTAAAAATAGAATGATGCAACTATATGTTTTTTATGAAATAAGGTCTAATTACGTATTTCTAAAACTTAAAATTGTCATGCAAATTCTGTCCGGAGTTTTTTCAAACAATCCCCTGCCACAAATTCAAAGCTGCAATAGAAAAAAATCTGTTAATCTTGCAAATGCTTTTTGGCATGAAGTTTATAGTATTCTGTGCGAATTTGCGGAAATAACTGAGAACGGTGTTGAAACGACACTTTTTTTTTTAATTTGAGAGCCACATTTGTGATGAAAGTAAGCATCAGGGTCGTTGCGAAAACAGTCCTCTGGGAAGTAATTTTATTAATGTCAATTAATTTAATTATGAAACATATTAGTTATTATGTCCACGATTTGTGCCTTAAATTATAGGTAGTCTCGTAACTAATTACGCTCCAATAGTTTTGCAGATATTACGCAACAAATAGCAAAAACACAGTCACCTGGCACAGGCACCTGCCTAGTTATACTGGGCAGGGGGACTTACCCCCTATCATGATTTATCAAAAAAACACAAACTTCAATTGGCCCTCTTTCAAACCAAAGTAATAGATTCATTTTCTGAGCAATAGTATAATAATTATACGAACATTTTAAAAAACCATGCCCGGACAGATTTCGTGTGAAAAATGACGAGTTTACAGAGAATCGCCCATATAATTTAATTCTTTTCGACCTGGTGGATTAAAAACATGTCTTCAACTATCATTTGTAAACATTTTCAATCCATTTGGCTTATGAAGAAAACAAAGATGCCAAGAGTCGAGGTTTTTACTGATAGAAACGAAATTACAAATGTCATGTCAATTGCAAAGTAGGACACACGTGTCAGAAAGAAGCGTTTATAAATGAAAACGAAGCTGTAAATCACTCCTACATCTCTCTTTCAAAAAAATCTTCGTAAGTCTGGGGTTATTTTTCAGCCCAATAAGTTCTGCTCATTTTGCTTATTCAGAACTTTTTATTTTCAGAATGAGGAAATCATATTCATTTCTCATCGGTAGAGAAGTTAACATTTTTCTTAGTTTCATATTTTTGATTAAATCGTTCCCTTTCATCGTGAAATGAAATCGTTGTTTTGAAGAAAATAAGAAAATCGGTCGCACGCAGTATATACGTAAGATTTTGTTTATGTGTAATAATGCTACAATTGCAGTCTAAATTAGCTTTTGTGCTAATTTTTTTTTCGGAAAAAAAAAAAAAAAAAGTCCATTGACAATTCTGTACTCGAGAGTTTATGCATTTATTTATTGTTTTTCAGAAACATTAAAAAATGGAGAAAAATCTCGAAGCTTTCTTTAATATTAAGTGTAGTTTCTTAATTTCGAGCCGTATAAGTATGAATCCATCGGGTGGGGTGGGGGTGGGGGTCAAGATACAGACTGCGCCATTGAAACTTTTAAGAGGCTGTTTTTACGGGGTTCATTTTTTCGTTTCTGAATGTTGCAATGTTTTAATAAGTAGATAATACCAAACAAAAAGAGTTATAGTGTAACTCTGATACAGGCCGTAGTGGCCTGATCAGTAACCGGAGGGTCCCGAGTCGATCTTAGCCGATCAAAGATCCACCGTCGTCACTGATGGTGGCTGGGCAATGTTAAATGAGGGTCATGGGCACAAAGTCTTCATGTGAATTGATACCTCTTTGGGTACTGGACCAGACATTTGCTCGGCTCCTGGTCTGGATCAAAAGAACAGAGCACTCCTCAGGGCCCCATTCCGGTGAAACCGCGAGTTGTTGTGGGTACGGGGGACTCCGGCGTGTAAAGCGAAGGTGAAGTGTGACTCTGATAAGTTGTACTATGACCTTGATTGACCACTTTTTCGAGTAATAGTGAAAGATAACTGGCCATAAGTTGAGTTCGGTTAATTTCGTAGTAGTTTTGTAGAAGTATTCCAATGTCTCTCTTTCACTCCACAATTCAAAAAGAGGCAAATATGGTCAAGGTCATAGCTCAACTTATCCGAGACGCACTGTACGTGTAATGAATTATATTGAAAATAAAAATTTCATTCAATGATACTGTCATTTTTAATGATACTGTCTACCGGAATTTGCCATCCGGGATATATCTGTCCACTTTTCAAAAGTCAGTTTTCACAATTACTGAGGCTTGACAACTTCACCGCAACTGTAACTAGTTGCATTGGAATGGAAGGTTTATCTCTATCGTTCGCTGTCGGGTTAGTTTTGTCTATATGTACTCAACCTTTTATTGTACTTTTATCTTTATGCGAAAAGCTCCGCTAAATCGCATTTTTGTTGCTGTGGAAGTTTTATTTTAGTTCTGGATAAGCTGTTAAGGGCTGCGTTTTAAGAATATTTGATGAATGAAAATTTAAATCAAATAATAAATACTGATCAGTTTAAAAAATAAACAAGCATGTGATTTTTAATCTCTATAGTCTATGTAACAACAAAGAATGCATAATGCTTCGGGTTAAAATTGCTTACTAATTGCCTACTGCGAGCATATTTGGACATGGGTCATTTTCAAAATTTGCTTACATTTGCTGTCCTGGGGTTAAAAAGACGATTTTAAAGCATAACTTATATTTTAAATTCAATGCGAGCAATTATTTTCTGCAAGAAATACCCCCAAAAAAATTCTATCACTCAAAAAATTATTGAAAATTGTTTATTTATTTTTATATAAGTCTTTAAAAATCCGAATCAAGGCAAAGACGCTTCTCCATTTCCAATTTTCGCAAGTTCAACAATTTTTCCATATACTTAATTGTATAAAAAAGTATATACAACAAATTATTTTTATATATTGACTATTAGTATATGATATTCGTAATAAATATTGACAATAGCAATTTTTTTTTCATTAAGAAATGCATGAATATATTTTATCAGGCAGTTCTTGTCAAGTCCGTTACCCTAAGATTATTTTAGCTAAAAAAGCTATTTATTGCAGTCAAAAGATGGTTACACGTATTCAGTTAACTTAACAAACTAGTGAAGTAACTATTTCATACCATTTTGTTTTCCTGAGTCGAGAAGTATTGCTGTGTCGTTTCGCACAAGATTTCTTCCAGGTGCGTATTTTTATTCTTTGTCAAGTCTGTTACCAAATATTTCAGTATTAATTTTTACTTTTTCTCAAATTTTACCCCAAAATATTTTTTATTATACAACTCTAATAAAATGCATATTGTTGTTCAATTTTAAAATTCGACAACCTAGCCATAATTTGACATTTTGGTTGAAATGTCAAGTCCGTTACTGGTCAAATCCGTTACCAAATGTCAAGTCCGTTACCATACAGTTTTTGATCAATATTTTAATGATCACAAACGTCGTTTTAAGCTTCAGGGAAGTGAATAATTTCAAATGAAGTTGGTTCTAGGCGCTATGATATATTATAAAAGGGAGATTTCATATTGATTTTGTATGGCAACGGACGACAATTTTCCTTGCAACTTAAAGTTTTACAACAGCATTTGAATACTTAATTATGCATTAAAGTGTATAACCAATTACTTTTTGACACACCTAAAATATGTGACAAAACATCTGTTAGTTATTCTAAAAAAAAAATCGCAAGTTAAAAAAAATACTTAAAAATTCTGAAATGTAAGCATATGGTGAAAATGACCCCCATCACAATGTCCACAACATACTTGTATAAAGGGAAACTGGGGTTCTGAAACTTACGTTAACTATGACGGAAATGAAGTTTTTTTTTTGGCGATTGCTGAAATCTGAAAGGTTAATCTTGCACTATATAAATCGAATCTTATGCTGCAGACGAAATAGTTGGATAAAAATATAACATTTCTGATTGGCACGTTGGACCGGTTTCATTATTTTAATGCCATCACTTTTATTCTTTTTTACGACCAACAAATTGCAATCATAGTTCTATAAACCCTACACTGTTAAAACTACAGTTTGCACAAGGCACCTTTAAGCGTGACATGTTATAGCACCAGTGGCACTCCCTGAGGGGTACCACTTGACTCCCTATGGCACCTTGAAGGTGCCATTTGACTTCATGTAGCACCAGGGTTGCCAGACGTCCCGGATTTCAAGGGACAGCACCGTTTTTTAAAATGTCGTCCCGCGTCCCGGGGAATCTTGATACGGGACGGCTAAAACCCCGTATTCAGGCTAGAAGCAGCATTTTACAAAACGAAACAACATTTTCAGGAAAAAAATGAAGTAAAACAAAAAATGTGAAATAGAGTGATAAGAAAATTAATTGAATTATAATATTTTCCTGTTCTGAAGTAATGTTACTCATTTGGAGCAGAAATTATTGTGACAATCAACTCAACATACGTTCGTTGTAAAAGTGGTATGTCTCCTTTGTAAATGATTTTACAATGCCTTATTATATAAAAGGTACTTCTCAATTTTTCGATAATGAAAGAAATATATGTGTTCAGCTACTATTAGTCACTAGATTTTTTTGAATCAATTAATTTCAATCTTTTGAAATTTGCTTCGCTTCGCTTGAATACTAAAAGATGTAACTAAATGTTAGTCCATTTAGCAAACAAATATGCGTTTTAAAAATATGAAGATACATAATTTTTACAATGAGCGACAGAAATATAAATTACAGTGAGCTTTATGGCAACCTAAAGACCATCAAAACTTTGAAAGAATTATTGCAGCAATAAAATCAAGTAACAAATATGCTTTAAAAAAAAAAAGGAATTTTCCGACATTATAGAAGAATAATTATTACGTTATAATATTGACAAAACTATACAGTTTTTTCCCAAAAGGTATTGAATATTGTTTTTTTTTTTCTTTTTTTTTTTTGTTTTAGGTCAACTTCCTATAGTGAGTTCAAATAGTAATTTATAATTCTATGTCTACTCAATTGTAATCAAAATTTTTGTTAATGACTCATTAAAATTATTTTGCATTCAAATTTCCCCATTGGTACGACTAGCTTTTTGAAAAAGTACATACCAAACATTAGTCATCAGTAGAAGCGACTATTGCATCTTTCACGCCAAGACAGGCCTGTCATTTGGGACATCAGAACGGGTGGTCAATAGCCTCTCCCCTGGTTTTGAGAAATTAATGTATTTACATATAAGTCGGCAGGGCTTTGGCTTTTTTTTCGGTATAATTTTTACATTGAAATTTGGTATAATTTATCCCCCCCCCCACGGCAAAATTTGAAATGACGGGTCTGCATCAAGAAAAAAAATAACAGGGAAATACGAATTTTCACAATAATTAGTGTTAAACCTTTTCCCACTAACATTCATGGCTAAAAGTGACTATACAATGGTAAAAAATTAAGTTTTTATTCATATGATCACTGTGCATTTTTTTCTTCATTTATATTTGTGAAAACATGTAATATTAAAGTCAAGGTTGTAAAAATTCAACCTTTAGACTTCATCTCTCAATAGCCCCCCCCCCCTCCCTCCCGAGCCTGTCCCGTATTTACAGTTCTTAAATCTGGCAACACTGTGTAGCACCCCATGGGTGTCCCATGGGGTCCCATGGGGTCCCATGGCCATAGAGAACAAAATGGCACACTTCAGGGATATGCCGTTGGTGCTACAACATTTCTCCCTTAAAGGTGCCTTGTGCAATCTGTAGTTTTAACAGTGTATAGCAAAATCGCATGGTACAGTTATTTAGAATAAATTTTATTTCAGAAAATGTTATTTCAGCAATGCTGAGCAATTTTTAGGCGTCTGCAACTTAATTCTTTTTCAATAACGGTTTTTCAATAAGATTGGAGAAATTAATTGAATTCCTGTTCTGAACTAAGTGCTTTTAGTTCATAACAATTTGTGTTTTTCCTATTTTTGCAATAAAGAAAAAAAAAACGATATTTTTTTTTCAGGTGACGATCCCGGGGTTCGTCGGTTCCAGCGATAAAATGTTCTAGTAATGGCAGCAATGAAGCTGATGAAGGTTCAAGTTTTCATTCTTTCTAATTCTTGCGAAAATGTTGATGGTTCTGATATAAATAGCGATGAAGTAAGAGCTGGTCAATTTAATATTTGATTTAATTTAATATGTTATATTGATCTATACAGTCAATTTTTTCATTTTAAAAACAAAAGGAAAGAAGTTAGTAACACTATTGGATAGTATGTCATTAAAACTGTTACACCAGAGGTTCCTGTAATGCGCATCAGCATATCCCAGGTAAAGAGCACATTGATCCACTTTATGAGATTGTGTTAAAAATTATTTTAGAAATAGTGAGTGAATTGGACATTGAACAAAAAAAGAAATCTGCGATGATGAGAAATAGTTATTGAAACTTGTGGTTGAAAATTGTGCTGCTCATTTAAATTTTTGACGAGGTAAAAAATGAAAAATAGGAAAGCAGACCAACTTGTCCAGACTCCCCCATAAAGCTTTCAGTTTCTGGTATAATTTTGTCTCAGACTCTTAGTAAATAGGTCCCGTTTTAAGTTTTTCTTCATTGATTCTCTCTCCACTTGGGAATAAATGAGAACTTTACCACATTATTGTTACTATTTTGTCCCCTCTCTTATAAGTTGTCGATTTAGTTCTCGGAAGAGATAATGCTTCATTGTTCTAAATGCTATTCTCATATTAGTTCCCGAATATACGTTTAATTACTTTTTTCTGCGCAAAATCGATTTTGAAGTATTAATTCTAAAACTGTAGTGTTAAAATAGCTGAACAAAGAAGAGTACCATTGGTCGCTGTTTTAACTTTGGCTGTCTGTTTTAAATAAACAGTCTGACTTTGTCAGGTCATTCTTCTACGACCTTAGTCTAGGCATCAGTTGCATTAACAATAATAATAATAATAATAATAATCTACTTATATTAAAAACTGAGTATCTTTCTAACTATCTTTCTATGTCACGCTTCTTTCTCCTGAACGCCAATGAACTGAAAGTCGAACCAGGTACCGATAGATAGGTATTTTTTCAGGCTTCATTAGTTTCAATCTATATAATTATACGATTTTAATTAGCGAAGATATCAATTAATAAGTAGTCAAATTTAAAGCGATTAAGCCTAATAAATGATTAAACTTCCAAGACATTTTTTCTTACCGTTGCCATTTTGAATTAAAACGTTAATTAAATTATTGAACTATTTAAAATTCCAAGATATTTATTTCTTTCCGTTGCGATTTTAAGGCAGGAATTCAAGTGAAACACGGACGATCGCAACTCGCAACTCACCAATGCAATCGCAAATTCCAAAATTTGGATTCAAGTGAAACGAATTCACTTGAATTCGACTTACAGTAGCGGTTGCAATATGCGATCGCCTCGAAGCGACTGCAATGGTGTTTCACTTGAATTCGGCCCTCAATTAAAACGTTAATTAAATTGAACTTTTTAAAATGAAAGAGTGTTATTTTTTTCCATTGTCATTTTAAATACGTGTTATAACAAAGTTCTAACAATTGTTTTTATTCTAATTATTAATGACATATTTTTTCTCAGGTACCATTTTGAAAATGTGTTTTTAAATAAAATTGCAATTGCTGTTTTTAGAAGGGACTTTTTCTGGCTTCGATCCAAATATTAAAAGAACTTTTTCGTTTAGAATTTTGCAATTAATTTTACTGGAAGAAAGCGGTTTGGAAATAATTGTTTTTGGAAAGGAATTTTATTTGTAATTTAGGGAGAGTGCTAAGTATGCGCTACTTGACATCGTCTTTATTTTTGAGGAAGCATGTGCAAATAATTCGATTGATTCTTTGATGCAGGAAAGCTTTTTAGCGAGCCGCTTTAGCGGGGAGTAGTTTATTAAACTTTTCCTTGGTACTTTAAAGGCGAGGGAACAAATCTGACTTACCCCCCTCTTGGCGACTTTTTTATGTTGGCGCCAAAAAATCATCGCCAAGACTTCGATGTACGACAAAAAACATCGTACAACATTCTTAGCGATGCAATTTTGGCACCAACAGAAAAATTCATATTGACATAAAAAATGTACAACACTATTATAGTCGAAAAGGAAATATCAAAAATTCTCAATTTCAACAAATGAAGAATACAAACGTTTTTCAGATAACAGTGATTTCTCACATGTATACGAAAGCCAGCACAGTAAAAAACCACACTCAATACTATACTGCAAAGTTATTGCAAATATACGCTTCAAAATCAACAAAACAACCCAACAAAAACATTGTTGGTAATTTTGTTTAATTAGTAACATTTACGCAAGCAAATATTACTAAACAATAAAGATTCTGTACCTTATTTTACCTAAAATATCTATGGTTCATAATAAAACAACGTACTACAACTGCATGAAATGCAGCAAATAAGCGCTGCAATAATACTACTGTATAGATACATTTGCAGAAAAATAACACTATTTGTTTTTTAAAGTCGCAAAGATTCCTTATTTCTATAGTAGCATAGTAAATAAAAACTAGCCAACAAAAAATCAACAACTTTTCAAACATATGTCGTACTAAAAGATTTTGTCAATGTAAAGTCAAAACAATTTGAAAAGTTCCTCAAATTTCGACATATGAATAGTAAAAACGTCTCCTAAGTACGTCGCAAACAACCATCAATTAATTTTCTATCATGTTTCAAAATTGCTTATAAAATTTTCCATAAAATGACGCTTCATATTTTTCAAAAGTACCAGAGGTGGCTTATTTTAGTTATTCAGTACATAAAATTAACACTTTTATAAATAAAAACGCTATAAAAATATTATTAAACTACACAAAAGTATTTTGTTGCTAAGGAAATAAATAAGTAGCATAAAGTACGGGGTTTCGTTCAATTTGCAAGATTTCCGTAAAAATGAACCTCAATATTTCATGTAATCAATTTTTGAACAAAACAGCCAAATATGAACTCACCTACGTATTGCTTAGGATGTTCCGATACAACAGATGACAACTGCTAATTACGACACATACTGACACAACACTCAATAGTTCATCTCCCTACTTCCAAAGCACGAAGATTTCACTTCCTACAACACATAACAACGAAAATACCGCTAATCTAGCACTCAAAAAAATGGCGCGCTTTCTAACATTTGTTAACACCCACCATTCAATTAACACTTGCAAACACTCATATTTTCTTAGGCGCCAATACGGACAGACAACTACTGTAAATAGATTTGAAAAAAAACACAGTAATACGTTTTTTCTTTAGATACAACGCGAAAAAAATAAAAAGCAACACTCCTTCCAAATTTCCGCACCACAACACAAACAAGTTAAATTGACGTAGTTGAAGGGTTGCCAGTACCATAGCTCATTCCTAATCATCCAATAACGTCATCATTGTACCATACACAAAAATGTATCGCCGTATGATTGGCGATTTTTTTCAAATATCGCCAAGGGGGGGGTAAGTTAGAGGAGCACCAAAGCGAGCCGCCTTGGCGGCGAGTAGTGAATTGAAACTTTCCTCGCTACTGTAAAGGCGAGCCGCCTTGACGGCGAGTAAACTGTTTAAACTTTCCTCATTTCTTTAAAGGCGAGTCGCCTTGGTGGCGAGTAGTTTTCTCAAACTGCCTTCACTACATTACAGCCCGTGCAACGCCGGGCTACGCAGCTAGTGATATAAATAAAAAAAGAAAGAAACTGAAAGAGTAAAATAGTGTAAGTCGGGTTTTGTGAAACTGTCATGGATTCGAAAACTACGATGAACGTACTGGTCAACCAAAAAACAACAGAAAAAAAAAAAACTTTTTTTTCCTGTTAAATGGAAAAAATACCCAACCTTTGTGTAAAATGATGCGCTGAATTCAAATATGTGAACAGTTTTTCTCCATCACACACAGATTTTTGTAAAATTCGACTTTAAGTTTGAAAGAAATGCGCAGATTCACATAATGGTTAATACCAAAATAACAATCAAAAACTTAGCCATTGTTCATTTCTTTCTGTGTTTAGCATTAGAGTATCCCTTATAAGTGTCTAGCATTAATCTAAGAATATTTTTGCTTGGACAACGGGGGCCCTCCAAAGATGCGTATTTTTAGCTTTACATCAGTAATGCGTGGACATTCTAGGTAAGTTAAGGTATTCAAATCGTGTACCGGGGGGGGGGGTACAAAATCTTTACAAAGCTTATGGGAAAACCTAATTTAATATGAAGGGCCATAGAATAACAGGTCCAGTGTTTTTTTTTTTTTTTATTCTTCTAGCCATTGCTATCCTATTCACAGAGGAGAAAACAGCATTGTGTAAAATCCAAGCAGTTAATAAAATTTGTTTAATTTATTTTTAGGCCAGAAATAATTGTAATGTGATATGTGTTGTACTAAATTTTATCTAAAAAAAACTTACAAATCTCCATTTGTTTCCTTTATTTTGACTGAATATGCAAGTGTTACCGAGGGCCACGTGTTTCAGTTATGCAATAATGTAGCTTTTAAGCTAGTTTCGAAAGAGTTAATAAATACCAAGACTCATGTCTTATATTAAAGTACAAACACAGCCATTACAGCGTCAATACTTATGCGGTATGCAAAAGCATTTTCCATAGAGTAAAAATCTATAAATTTTTTGTTTGCATTTAAATAGTAAAACCCGCAAAATAATTCAATTCAGGTAACCTTTATCAAGAAAATTGCTGACAATAAGACTGACCACTAAGTTCCCACTGAAGTAATAGTAAAATTTACTATTTATCTCCACATTTCTTGTCTTTATGACAAGATTTTAACTGGTAATTATGAGTTTTTATCATTACGTAGTATAGGAAAACACCGGAAAAATAAATACTTAAAACCCACGATTACGCCAAAGCTGTTGGTGATGGAAAAAATCTGATTAGATATTTGAAACCAGCGTCAAAACTTACCTTAGAAAATATGGATGTTTCATTTAACAAAATCTTTGTTCGCCAGTATTATTAGACGACCATTAAATTTCAGCTCTTCATAGTTTTTGGATTTAGGCAAATGATTTCCATGAGACATTGCATTTACCTAAGCATAACATATAAAACTAGACATTCGCTTTTTTTTCCAACTTTTTAATTAAGTGTTCTGAGTACTTGTTTACTTTTGCGGTTCTACACTTGCCGTTTTTCCCATCACAGACAAAATTTACATCTTTCCACATTTACCGAAGGTTCACTTTTTGCGTTTCTGAAACACTTTAATTTTCAAAGAAAACTTTCTATTTTACCGTTCTCTGCGGAAGCTTTCAAAATCCTTTAATTTCAATGTAACAGGACATTTATTTTCAAAAAAATACTCTTAAATTATAATCTCTCTTAATCTGCTTATACGTCAATTTAAGCATTGTGCTTACATCAAAGATATTTGCTTGACAAAACAAGTGTTAATGCAGTGAAAAGATAATTACCTGCATACAATGTGAAGGTCATGTTTCGTTGTTGCTAAAGCCAAGTCATCACTCTGTGCTACCGATTGTAGAATTTCCAAACACCGTTCCAGCTCGTTAGGACGGCAAGCTTCAGATTCGATTAGTACTAAAGAAAAAATAATTACTTTTATGGGTGTAAATTATCCTATAAAATGACTAGAGAACAACGGTATTGATAACTTAAAAAAGAGCTCTTTGCTCTATTTTAGAAAATAGTCCTTAAAGAACGAAAGTTTCATTAATGCTTTTAACCTTTCAGCGTTCGTGTTTTCGAATATAACACTATGTGTAGCGAGACTTTTTTTTTTTTTGTTTCTTTTTACCTTTTGCGATGACAGCTTTTTCTCTTCCTTGTAAGAAATGACATGAAATTGTTTATTTCCATAAGTAACGAACTCGAAAAGGAAAACAAAAATGATCTTTTCAAAGTTCTGTACTATTGTGCCTTTTAATTTCTGGTCCTATGTAATACTCTGTGGCACATATGTAGTTATTTTTGTGTCTAATTAAAAGAAAAAGTATTCAAACGTGCTTTTTGGTCAAGAAACGTGTTGTGTAAACTGTAGCAAATTGTATGCTGGAAGATTATAAAAATATTCATATTGTCTAAGAACAAGAGTGTTGTTACAAATGAAAACGAATTAAGTCACTATCATCAAGACGATTATTTAATTTTCAGCAGCTTTAGAAAAAAAAACGTTTCGAATGAGAAAAACTCTTATCAGTGTGTAATTTTCAAGCTAACCAAATTTTGTTCTTTAAATGGTATTAAAAGGTATGTCCCAGTGAGCATAAATGTTCTCTATCGTGAGATGTTTCTGATAGCTAATTGAGTTCCATGACAATTACAGAAATGACTGGTTGCAAAACTGTTGAGTTAGATTTTTCCCTCTTCACTTCTATACTAAACAGTATAACAAAATGTGATGCCATTTAGCAAACAAATTCGCATTTTTAAAATATGGAGTTACACCACTTTTACTCTGAACAACACAAATGACAGTCCGTAATCTGTTTTTGTAGCATGCATGATGGTTGAGCAATAAAGTTTTAAAATTAGTATTATTATTATTTTTTGAGTATGAGCGTAAATCGCTTTCTGAACTATACTATGGTAATGGAATATCCCGCTTATTAGAATAATTTTTCATGGCAAAACAGCTATTCCATTAAGCGAGCTCGACTGTATACTCAAAAACATTAACCCTTCACTGCACGATTTTTTTATTTTCATGAAAAAAATCATATGTTACCTTTAAAATAGCTCTGAGTTCAGAAAAAATGAAGAAAAAAATTAATCTTAAAAATTTGTGCCAAAAATGATGTTTTAACTGTTTGTTTCACGTATTGCACAAAGCACTTAGTATAAGCTTATACCGATAGGTGTAATAATCTACAATGTGTTTCGTTCCATAATTGGAACAAACAATTTTTACCACTAAGTACAGCATTTATATCTAAACATTTTTAGAACAAAGGAAATAATGATTAAGCACACTTCTTACTGTAATGCAGACATTCTATTTTTCAAAAGCAAGAACTGTAATACTTAGACTAGTGCAACTAACTACCTAGTGCATAAAAATCACACTAAACTGTTATAGCAATATTCCAGAAGGGGCACAACGCTCATTTTAACTGCATTTAAAAATGATAGGAATATATGAGGGTTTATTTGGTTTGTGCCAGATCAGGCACACCATGCAGTGAAGGGTTAAAGAACACTTTATCACCGAGCTGAATTTCGCAGCTCTTACCTTGACGCAACTGCGAAATCAAATGGCATGAAAATTGGTGGTACGACTCTAGGTGGAAAAACTTCCTAGACAAGTGGATTGTATATTAGGGTGGATTTGATGAGAAAATGATGCGTTCTATGGTAACAATAATATTATATGTTACAACATGTGTTACTCGATTGTAGTTTATGCACTATTATACAATAAAAATAGAAAATAAGAGCCTTGTCTCCATCCATTGTTGCTCCGGATTATTTTTAACACTACAGTGTAAAAAATGAATGTTGTTTTTACAGTATAATACAGCTAATTTTATGGTAATAAACTGTAAAAATTGCTAATTTTACAGTAATAAACTATAAGCTTGCTTATTTTACAGTTATAAACTGTAAAATTGCTAATTTTACAGTTTGTAACCGTGAATTTTGCAGTTTTAAACTGGAACCTTGGCTGCCAATATTCTACTGTAAAAACAACAGTTCATTTTTTGCAGTGTAGTTGCAAATCTGTGATTATATATATAAAAAAATGCCATTTGAAATAATAAAGTTAAAGCTAATTTTAGCACGAAGACGATCACTTAACAAAATGTTATTACAGTAAGCCCTATTTACAGCGCTATACCGTTAATTCGGATATATCGCGCTTTTTCTTTGTCTCTCGAAAAGATATACATATTTATTAAAAAAGATGATTTCACATTTCACATAACTGAAAATAATAATAACAATGTACAGAAAAGATACTTTCTTCTTTTTTTCAGTAAACAAATCTGGTATGTTTTCCATTTTTATAAAGTTATTACAGTTAAAGCTGAAACTTTCGATTCACAATCCAAGATAAAATAATAAGAATATTTATATTTACATAGTTTCTATAATTTCAAAAGAATAATTCTTCGGCTAATTTTATTTTCTTTCTAATATGAAAATCGTTCAAACATGATAATGAACGAATCTTTTTGCTGGTACACATGTCATTAATTTGTACATTAATTAAGTCGTTACTTTTTATGACCTCGGTTAAATCGCGTTTTCAGATATATCGCGCCTTTTTATTGTCCCCTGACAAGAGCGATATAACGAGGGATTATTGTACTAACATTTTATGCTGTTATTATTCCAGTTAAACTGCCCTATTTCATGTATCTCTCGGGTTTATAGTAGTGCTGCGACATCGATGTCGATGTTTAGAAAACATCGATGTTTTTGTTAAAAAATCGACGCTTTTACCATTGATGTTTCGAGTTTGATGTTTTTTTTTGATATTAATGTTCTATATTTCAGTCAAAAAGTTGCGCCAAAATGTGCGATTATTATATTTATTGAAAGATTTATGTATATCGTTAATCGGAAGTTGCAGAATGAATAAGAAAACGTTTTTCATAATTATTATCGATGTTGTAATATCTAGATTTTTATGCTCAAGGTGTCTTAACTCAAAGTAAACTTCGCATTTTCGCAATTTATCGAAGATTCTTTAGTAAGATTTTATTTGCTTATCATATGTCTAGTCGCCTTATTACTTTGCGTATGAAAAGTTGGTATACTCATAATAAGTAATTTCGAAATCTTAATTTCAGCCCTAACACCTCGCATTATAAAGTGATTGTGCAAAGTTAATTATTCCTTCTCAGTGCCTCAAACCTGCATTTATTTTCATTTTAGCGTTAGCCGTTGACAGGAACACATAATTAGCTCTGAAAGTTTGTATCAGAGTCTTTCCTTCAGAAGATTGGTATTGTTGCACAGTCACTTCACATGTACGCATTTATAACTTTTACATGAAAAAAGTTGCGATTAACTTATTTCTATTCAAAATAAAAAGACTACTGGCTATAAGATTTTTTGTCTAAAACAAATAATAAGAGTGCAATCATCCATTCAGCATACTCAATATTTAGAGAGAAATATCAGTGCCAATTATTAGTACAATTAATTTCACTTTCAAAGGATAAACATTAAAAAACTTTTGCTTTGTTGTGATGTGATAGTTTTAAAGAAAATAACGATTGATTCTAACTCTCCAAAAAAAGGCTGGTTTGCATACTTCAGATTTTTTTTAACAAAAACTATGGAGAATATCATTATATTGAAAATAAGCAAACAATATGACATTTTTGAAAGATCGCATTCGTATGAGTTTGTTTTCAAAACTAAATTCAAGGTTATTTCGTAATTCGACCAATATGCTTCGTCTTAAAGATTCAAATTTTGCTGCTAACTTTACTATTCGTATTATTTTCTAAGCTTGTTCTGGAAATTGCTACATTGGAGTTGAAATAAAATGTACTTCATTTAAAAATGAAACATAATAGATTTTAGTTTGGAAAATCACATTTGACAGCATTTGGAAAAATGAAAATAAGAAAGCTATTCTTAAACATATCAAAATTATATCCATTTGAAAAAGTACTAAATATTTAATAAATAATATTTGTAAATTAGTGAAAAAAAAGAGGTGGAGAAGGAAGTGGTTTATGAGTGAAAATTTAAATGCTGAACAAGATAAAATAAAAAAGAAAAAAGCGTATAACCCTGCGAACTTAATGGGCAAGCCAAAATTCCCATCTCTTCATACATATAAGTCTGTACGAAAAGACAGAAAAGAAGTGTTTCATCAGCAGCAAACCATAGTGAGCATAGTAAAGCAATGAGTAATTTCAGTGCGCGTCGCTGGCGTTAAGCCATGTATAATGATTCAAAATGATTGACAAGTGTTTTCTCCTGACAAGAGTGTGAGAGTGAAAGACATTGAAATATCCACATTTTCAAGGAAGAAGCGCTATTCTGCCGTGCTAAGCACAAAAGTCGTGTCTGCACTTTTTAACAAAATTGAGCTATCGCCACCAGGTGGCTCTTTGTGACGTATTTTACCCAAATACAAAATTATATGGTCATTTGAGAACGGAAATATTTTTCAAAAAATTCTGAAAAAGTTTCATCTGAATCAAATACATGATGGCGCAAAACTTTAAAGAGTTATCTCAGTTTGAGCTCAACTGCGGATACCACTTTTGCTCTTAGCACGGTAGTATTAATCCCATCGCCCACTACTTCGCTCTAAAAATCTCTAACCAGAGCAATAATTGGTTGATTGAGAGACGAACTTAGGACATGTTACCGTACCTTTACCCCGAGTACGAGCGACATTCCAACTTTTCATACAAGAAGGATTATTCACCCGTAATCTTCAATCAGTGCATTAATTTAGCAGTGCTGTCGTTCCGGAATGCAAAGACTAGCACTTAAGATAAATTTCATTTTTAAAAAGACCGATAGGTTAAGGTAGGGCACTTTCCTCTCGCATTTGATATCTCTGTATTTTTCAATGCTACTTTGGAAGAATTGCTGAACACGTTGTTTTGATTTCCAATTTGCATCCTTTAACTTCCAGGTTTCCTCCCCTATTTTGATAAAATCAGGGCTGACTTGACGCAAATTCGCGGAATTGTCTCATACGCAAATTTGAGGGCGATTTCAGAAGTCAGTAGGTGCTTGTTCTTTAGCATTTCGTGATTGTCTTCCAAATGAGTTCGAAATTTCCAAATTGAAAAACGTAGTAAATTTTATTACATCAAAACGTGATGGAAAAGTTGAATTATATACGGATATTTGTACAGAATAGGGCATCCAAGAAAGGACGAATTCTAAAGAAATTTTGAATCGGCAGTACTAGAAAAGGGAGAATAATTTTCATTGAAGATACATTTCGCAAATTTCCATAAATACCAGTTAGTCATGTTTCTTTTCAAAAATGCTTTTTCCGCAATATTGTTTTGATTTGCATTAGTGTATTAAGCATTGCCCCCACTGAACTCCTTGAAACGGGGCAAACACATGGATTATTCATGCGGAAGCAAATACTTTTGTCTTTCTTTGTTTAGTTTATGAATTTTCAACTACATTAAAAAAACAAAAATGTCAAAATTCAAAGTAAACAAATATTCTTCTGACACCACGCTATTAATTGAAGAGTGGAGGAATATCAGTTATATCCATTATAAACTGAATCAGCAGAAAGGAAAGCATTTAAAAAGTAAAGTCAATAACAGCAAATTAACACGAATGACCTACTACATTAACGAATTCAATTCTTTTGTCAATAAGGTAAAAAATAAGCGCAAAAAAACTTGGATGTAGAAATTCAAGAGAGAACATAATTTTGACAACAAGTAACTAAAACGTTTATAAAAGAAAAACGAATGTTACAAAAAAAAAAAAAAAAATGATTTTAAGATTGTTTTATGAATTTAGCAATACTTATTTGTTTTTTTTTTTTTTCTAAAGATGATTTTAATGAGGAAAAATAATTGTACCTGTAATAACAAGTATGCTTTTAGCTCTTAAATTCTTTAATTTAATCCCTTTTTGAAAGTGCCCACAAGAGCTAATTTCTCTTCTAGCAATAAATAGCACTTTTAAGCTCGGAATTACAACTGCTGGAGCTGTACCAAACTTTAAAAAACAAGTCATTTAATTTTATTACACACGAAACTAAAATGTTTGATCAACTTGTGAATTGAATTAGAAGTAAATGTACCAATCTTTAAAGAAATCAATGTACTTTTTACTGTTTTTTCCCTAAAATTCAATTTTAGAATTGTTTACAGTTAATATAGTAAAAAGTTAAATTCATTCACTAACCATACTTTCGTATTACAGTACAAGTTACAAAGAAAAACACCTCTGCTTTCTAAAACAATTTACTCTTGGGCATCTTTCTATAATTAATGTCCACTAAATATCGTTATTTATATTTCTTCCTGTAGCAGTTTTAATGGCCAGTAGTAGTTTTTTTCCCTTGAAATAGCTATTAAGATAAGTTTGAGGCTTAAGTTTTAATAAATGTAGATTAAAAGGAATTATTGATTATGTCCATGATTTGTGTTTACATGTATGGGTAGTTTCGGAACAAATTATTCCACTAGTTTTGCAAATATTATGCAACTAAGTGAAAATAAAGTCCCCCTAGCACAGTCCCCTGCCAAGTTATACTAGGCAGGGGACTTGCCCCCTGTCATGATTTATCAGAAAAACACAAACTGCAATTGGCCCTCTTTCGAACCAAAGTAATAGATTCATTGTCTGAGCAATAGTATGATAATTCTAAGAACATTTCAAAAAAACATGCCCGGACAGATTCTGTATGGAAAATGACGAGATTAAAGAGAATCGCCCATAAATAATTATTTCTAAATCTAAAGACTATGTGTGAACTTGATTCGCACTAAGTATGAAATAAGATAAATATAATGAAAACTATTCAAACGTACCTCTGTAACGCCTATTTCGTCTCTTAATTTTTTTTATTTAAAATTTATTGTTTGTTTTAGAATCAATCAGCATATAAAGATATAATTAGATCAACTAGAAATTTTTGACTGCTGTCATCTAGAAATCATATATTTATATTATTTCATACTTTTTAGTGCGAATCAAGCTCACAGAAATAGTCTTTAGATTTAAAAATAATTTTTTATGTTTTATCTCTGTTAGGGTTTCTTTCATTGCACACTTGTAGAAATTTTTTGTCGATCTTTGGAGCTATTTATTTTTTCACAGGATCACAGGAATCAACTATATTTTTAGTAACTTAGTTAAAATATTGCTAGATAGGCGGCGCTGCAAACTGAAAATATTCTACCTTTTTACTTCGCCCCGCTATTTCACTTTGCCCCACATTGCCCTACATCTGAAAGTATGAAACTGAAGAAAAGTTCTTATATTGCTGCAGTTACTCACATTTAAGAAACAATAATTTAAATAGTCATATAAAATGTATTAATATCCCGATTTAAAGTTATCTTGCCACTTAGTTTAACTTTGGACCATGTGAGTGATGTAACGAAAAATAAGTTATATTTTAAGAGAATAGTATGACTTCGGACTAGAAAACAAATTTTTCTAAAAGTTTAAAAGCTCCCTATTTTTATTTTGTAGCATCGCAAGATTTCTGTAATTTATTACATTGCATAGAGTAATGCAAATTAAGAGCTAGAAAGTACCTATTACGATATTTCAATATTGGGATATTGGTACATTTCGCGAACTTCAAATGCGCATTCAGAGTAACAACTTCAGAATTACTCTAACTATACAATTAGCTGTGCAGTGTTGCCAACTTATTTTGTAAAATAAAAAGAAAAAAATATATACATCCTTGCCAGCAGAGTGTAGCATTGGGTCTTCTATCGTTCCCTTTGAAGTTGAATATACTAAAAAATATGAGGTGGTGCAAAGTTCCTCCTACAGTTCAAAGTTATCCTAAACGACTGTAACGCTTTCCCAGTTTCCAGGTTTAAGTATCAGCATCGAATATTCGTTGACAGAGCTTGTCTAACTTTGTTTAGCAATTAATATTTGAAACCTAGTTTAACTGCTTTAAAATAAAAATAAATTACTAAAAATGAGAGTTAACCTTAAGAAATAAGAAGAGACCTTTATGCTGAAAAATAGATAATAACAGTGCAGCTTAAAACGCAAAATTTTGCAACAAACTGCATATACGAGTTTTGGGTTTACGAGGGTCATTTTCAGCGCAATAGCTATGAAATTATGAATGATAAAAAATGAGTTTTGTTAGATACCTTTTTATTCATAAGGTCAACTATCTTTGAAGTACAAAAAGGAGTTCCATCTATACACCCAAAACACGTGTCTACAGTTTGTTGCAAATTCGGCATTTTAACATTGTACTATTTTCTTTTGCATGAGCATTTACTTTTATTTGAAAGATAATTTGCTTGTCGTTAAATAAACCTTAAGAATCTTTGTAAAACAATATAAAAAATAAAAATATTTCTCTTTTCAATCATCATTAAGCAAATGCTAATTAAAAAAAAGGGTAATTTGCAACAAAAAGCAATTTTTTCAATAGCATTCAGCATTACAATTAAATTAGAAGGAGAAAACTCCTCTTACCTATAATAAGGATAGTAAGCAAAAAAAAAAGAGCCGCGCAAAAGCTGAAAAGCTATGAATGATGAGAAATGAGTTTTAGCGGACGTATTTTCCCTCATAACCATACTACTTTTGAATTAAAAAACGTGTCTGCAGTTTGTTGCAAGTCCGTACATTTTAACGTTGTGTTATTACCTTTTAGTTAAGTGTTATTACCTTTTAGTTAAGTATTATTACCTTTTAGTTAAGTATTATTACATTTTGATTTACTTTATTTTAAACAATCATATGTTTGTCATTAAATAAAATGAACTTAT
Source organism: Uloborus plumipes (assembly GCA_038373865.1). Classification (NCBI taxonomy): domain Eukaryota; kingdom Metazoa; phylum Arthropoda; class Arachnida; order Araneae; family Uloboridae; genus Uloborus; species Uloborus plumipes. The sequence goes on along the minus strand of JAXGGA010001487.1, from coordinate 32,743 downwards.
ATTTATAACACTACGTAAGAAAAAACAAATATTCTTCCTTTTCAATCTTTAAACAACTACTAATTTTTTAAAAAAAGTGACTTGCAACAAGAAGCAATTTTTTTCACTTGTATTCAAAATTCTGATTAGAAAAGAAAACTTCTCTTATACCTATAATAAGGTTAGAGAGCAAAGAAAGAACCGAAAAACCCATTCAGTCCTTAAAAGCAACTTTTTCATTTGCATTCAAAATTACAATTGATCAGAAAAGAAAACTCATCTTACCTATAATAAGGATAGTCAGCAAAAAAAGAACCGCAAAACCCATTCAGTCCTTAAACAATTGCAGAAGCACGTGGTAATCTACTAATAAGTAAACGCAGAAAAATCGGTGCGACCCGCTCTACGCTGAAGCATCTTCTGAAGAGAGAGCGAAAGATACTTGTGTTAGAAGATGGAGTGCTGCCACCTAGAGGTAGATAGGATCTCACGGGACAATCACCAATACGCATCTGGGAATTATATCATTATTTTGCTCATTCAATCACATGTGGCTACCAAGCAAAACAGAAGGAGGGGAATTAAGGTAAAACCGTTGAGGCGAAAGATGAAGTTGATAAATGCGTCCTTACTTCGCCCCGCTCATTTGGTCCGATAACTTGCAATAGCGTTTTCACTCATTCGTGGCTGAAAAGTTAATTTTTTGGAGCGTAAGGAGGGCTTTACACACATTTTGAAATTTTTATTATTAAAAGATGAGCATTTATATCGAGGGATGAGTTTTTAATCGGCAAAAAAAAAAAAAAATCAAAATATCGTTTTTTATGCGTTTTATTGTTGTGTAACGATATTAACGATTTAACCTCAATTTATATTGTTTCGTAAAACGCTGTAACACGGTAATTTTGTGTCTGCAATAACATGCTGGGAGTTTTAAAAGATTTGATCTTTTTGTGTTATTCATTATTTAATTTGTCAGCACATGCCACATAGTTGAAATGAATTGTAACTACGCTGCAATATTTCATTACGTGCATTTAAATTCTCTGGTTGTAAAGAATAAAAATGTTACTTTTTACGTGAGGTAGGCAATGCTATTAATTTTCATAGGGGTAGGGGGAGGAATGTCGTTTAACAGAGTAAACAGTTTTTTATTGGAACTTAGTATACGCAATGAAGATTACTTTGTTATCGATAATGTTTTTTTTTTTTCTTTTTTTTTGCACTTCTTTTTTATTTTCATAATTAAGATAACATTTTCCCAGCATTTTATTTGTATAACTGAAAATAAAATAATATTTTGCACTTAACTTGCGAATAAATATATTAATAATGAAACAATAAACGAATAAATAAAGACATTAATTAATTAATTACGGTGTAAGAAAATACAACTGACTGAATAAACTAGTGAATGAGTATGAAAATAAGTGAACCAATGAATAAATAAGTGACTTAATAAGTGAAGGAATGTAAATAAATTAATAAATAAATCAATCATTTCTAAAACCAATAAAGTTGTTACTAATTTTACCAAAGCTTTTACAGAAATAATTTTTTTTCCCTGCAGTTAAATTCCTTTCTTAACCCTTTTAAAAAAGATTTCAGAGATAAGGACCATTAAAAGAAAGCTCTTTGGAATGCAATATAGTCGCCGAGAGAGAGGAGAAATTTTAATTACAGAGAAAAAAAAGTGTTCATTAAAGGGTCAGGTGCCAGCTTAGGTTCCAAATATAACAATTGTCTTGCTGAGCTCTTTTTTAAGAAATAATTTAAAACTGAGATCTAAGCAGTGATAATGACGTATCACTGCATAATCTTCTTAGACCCAAAAGTAACTTTGGATGATAAATTTTCATTTTTTTTCTTTGTAGTAGCTGGTTTGACACATGTAACGCTGAAAAACAGTGCAGAAAAAGCATTTAAAAACTATCCTTATATTTATCTTTGACCAAATTTAGTGTCTTTTGGAGGAGCGACACTGAAATAATAGTGCTTTAAATCAGACACAGAAGATTCGACTGGAAACATATTATCTCACGTTATTTAATTCAGCAGCATGTTTAACAATTTTTTACTTTAAAAATAATTAAAAAATAGGGACACCACCCGATATAAATGATGTATTTTTTATTTATTCCTTTTCTTTTTTTTTAAATGCTATTTTTATTTCACTGTAAGTAAGCTTGGAGTAAAAATCCGCCAATAAAATACCCTTTTTTGCAGTACTGTCGTCTAACAACAGGAATATTAACTGGTTCCGAGTATCATTGACACATTTCACTTATCTTCTTTTTAAATTGTTTAGTGATTCCTACAAGCAACGTCGGCACTAAGGAGATTAAAAAAAATAATAATAATAAAAAAACACGTATTTGTGCACGCGCTTTAGAATTCACACTTTTTAAATTCAAACATTTTTTCCTGATTTTTTTTTTTTTAACTAAGATGAATTTTTTGTCGCTTATGTTAGATATTAGTTTCAGCATGTAACGGCAGCTGTGCACGTAATGCAACTATCAGTGAAGTTACTTTCCTACCAGAATTCTAAGTAATTGAAACTAAAGAAAGCAAAATTTCATTGAGTCGTGCAACTTAATCTTAGTTTTTCAAATGCATAATGGATAGATCATTGTAACAAATTCAAAGCAAATAGTCCTAAAGTATGAGCGTTGATTTCTTAAAATAAGCGCGTTTGAAAGAACATCTACAATATAACAGTTAGAATTCTTGTAAAGCAGACAGAGAACTCAAGCTCAAATCCCGTCGATGAGTCGCAACGGATTTTGTTTGAAAATAATTTGATGGGGGCCGGGGGGAGGGGGATTCATTAATGTATATTATGTGCTAAGTATGTGAACATTCAACTAAAAAACTTAATCCGAAAGAAGAAACAATGCATACTACACTCATTTAGTATAAATAACCAGTTCAATCCACATTTCAGAATTTTATATTAGAGACAAAGAAAATTTACGGATAAAGCTTTTTTTTAATAAGAAACTTTTTATTGAAGATTTTTGACAGCTATTTCCAATCTGTTTATCTGTATATACACTAAATTGCTTTGCAGCGTCCTCCAAGAAGTATCGAATTGTGAGAAAACAGCTCTTTTGAAAATTCATGGATTAAGCTACTTTTCATACTTAAACGTCTGACTTGATACATGAGCGAACTTAATAATTAATAATCTTTATATCAGTATTCATTAAAAATGACTTCCAACTTGAATGATGAGTAAGTGTGTGTATCGCAATTGTTACCAAAAGTTTCTTAACTACCGGCCTTGAACTCCTTATTTAATTGACTCTAATCAAAGAATTCTTAAGCAATCGATATAAGTTAGTTAACACATTCTAACGCGGTGAAGCAGGACTCTTTCTTCTTAGGTTGCTATGGATCAGCAAATGGCTGTTAAAGGTTAGCCCTTCAAATGCTAAGACGCCACTAAAATCTTCTTACAGTGATATTTAGTGCTCTCGTTAATGGTTTTTAAGAAGCTTTTACAAAAGCAGTTAAAGTTATTAAGATGGCAGAATAAATGGGACTAGTGAACTTCAAAAATTCCCGTTAAATTGCACCCATTAATTTTTGTTATTTGTTTTAATGTAAATGTCAACATACAATCTTATTATTTAAAATACAATTATAACAGTTCCGTTGTTTTTATTTTATTATATTTTAGTAATAATTTTAATGTTGGCGAAAATATTATTAACAAGATTGATAATTAGGATTTTTAATTGCCACTGCTCTCAAAAAGTTTATATTTTTACTTCTGAAAAAAATATTATTATAGTACTATATATATATATATATATATATATATATGTGTGTGTGTGTGTGTATAAATGGAAAAAACACATCGCATTAACATTTTTTATACATTGCATTTATTTATAATTGATTCATAAAATGCAATTTTTTACCTCTCGACTTCTTTGCATTAAAGTGGTATTTGAAAATATATTTAAAAAAAAACGCCGTAAACTGTCTCTATTTATAATTTAAGATTTTAATGCACATGTCTATGTAAAATGTGTCTACCTATGTGAAAATAGTCCTTTTTACATTTTAATCTGTCGGTTGTCAAACCCAGTTTTATCATATGAAGTACATTTTCGGATCAATTGCTTCTTGTAAGACTGAGGTGTAGCAGCAGTATGAGGGGCTCAATGAAATTTTCTACAAACTATAAATCAAACACACATCTACATGTTCAAACCGTGACTTCTTGAAGAATCTGTAATCCTCCAGAAATTACAATTGGAAAACCTGTCTCAGATGTACTGATCTCTGAAGTTTCTGTGCTCATTAATACTTTTGTGGTCCCTTTGAATATGTCGTGATTGCGACTCTCGCTCTACGATACCGAGAAAAGAGTTAACTAGAGATCAATTGTTAGTGCAACGCAGCTCCCGCTTAGGTGGTATTTCGACTGTATTATCATCTTTCTTTTGTGGCTGATAACCTAATGGACTTGATTAGTATAAAAGTACAATATTTTTACTCACATATGTCTTTTTTTAAATAATTTTTGAATCCTAAATACATCTCCATGTAATATGCAAGGAAATCTAAGAGTTCATAAAAATGTTGTAATGCATTTAAAATATTCAACGAGAAAGGCATTTTGCTTTTTATGGAAATTTATTTTAATGAAATAGTAGTTTTGGAATTTTCAAACTAATAAAATACTATTTTCATTGTTCATAACGAATTACTCTTTCTTAAAGTACCGCTTTCAATCTATCAACATAAAATACCCGATGTAAAGATTATCTTTCCTCTTCCGTGTTTACCATGTCTTCTCGAAAACAATTAAATATATTTCAATTTAAAATGCTTTTTCTGACCAGTGAAATTCGTTTTAATATGAGGTCGGCAATCAGGGTCGGTTTTTTCTTTAATTTTTAATTTAATCTTTGTACTTTTTAAAGATCTTTCTCATTACTTGGTGATTCCATAACTTATGTTCCTCTCATCAAAAAGACAAAAAGAGTAATTTTAGATCCTAAATGAAATTTCTTTCATTCAAAATATTTTGCAAACTCCCAAGTGTTTCTGATGGAATCAGAGGGAAAAGAAGGGACAGTATAGGCTAGAAAAGATCTAATTAATTTTTCCTTGTTTTCTATACGTGGGAAATTTTGTATTATTAAAGGAGCACGATTCCTTGACCTTTGTTAATTCTGGTCTTTCTCTCAAACTTTTCTCTTCAGCTTTATAAATGGTGATGAACTAATTGTTCAGTCTGTTAGAAGCTTAAAAGACCCAATGCCTTTATAATCCAACTACTTGACACACAATGTGATCTTTTTTTCTTTTCTCCTCAATTAAGGTTTCGATGTAACTTGCGGAGATTCAGCATGCATGAATTTAAGATTCTTTTTGAGAAGTATTATTTCAGACGATTATCCAGTGATAACTGACTAAAAGCAATTGTATAATTTTGTCTAAAAACAATTTTTCTGCGATCTTTGTCGCAGGATTTCAGTGTAAATATTTTTGTTCTAATTTTCATCCGGCTACTGAATTTACGAAAATATTAAATGTAAACTTTTCTCTTCCTCAATTAGAACAAGATTGATTGAAAACTTCTTTTTCATTGGTTAAAATTTCGTATTCTTTTTTTTCTTGATAATTCATAAAATCTATTCGCAAATGCAAATATTAGGCTTTCTTCAATAATTATCGCTTACCGCTCTTTTGCAAATGAATTTCAGATCAAAACTTATTTATTTAATTTGAAGAACGTTTTTGGCTTTAGTGTTTTCTGTTTTCTCTTCCTATTTTGCATGTGTGGCAAAAATATATTTTTTTAACGTTTTATCTGTATTTTGTGTAACTTTAAAACTAAATATGAATTTACTTGGGATAATATCTGAGGAAGAGAAACTGGCGTTTATCAATTAACTTTAAGTTAATTTGGTGAAAATTATACTTTGATTTCAATTTCCTCTTTATTCATTTTTTTTTTTTTTTGATCTCACGGAGCTTTACGAGGTAATCTTTTCCTTTTCCTCGCTCTCAATAAAATACATTTTTGGAACCATTGCATTAGTATACACAAAATGTTTCCAGTTTTCCAGCTTAGTTTCAAAATAATTCTTTTCACATTTACAGCTTTCTAAACTGCATACACTGTTAAATATTCAGGAAACTTTTACGGCAAATGTTACTGTAAAATGTAGTGTTTACAGTAGAGAAATTTTGTACTGTAAATTATACCATAAAAAAGAAACTGTTATAGCGCCAATTGATAGACCACGCGACTTACTGAGCGAAGCACGTAACATCCCATTTCCGTTCACCAGATATGCCCTATTTGGGTCCTGGGTTCGATCCTTGCTGCTCGCATCTAGCTCTTTTTGACGCATCTAGCTCGTTTTATCTACCGTAACATTTTGCAGTAAAATAGGATTTTACGGTAAAAGTTACTGGCAACATAGATGCCAGTAACTTTTACCGTAAAAATTCAGGAAATTTTCTTACAATGAGTTATGTAACTTAACTCGAAGGGGAAAATAAGGGGATATTCTTATTACTAAATTTCAAGAAAAGAAAACTACATTGATTACCTACAATTAATAAGAACAGAAAGTATAAAAATAATTAAACTGTACGGAAAATAGATTTTATTATGGATAAATGTTTTAAAAACTGGGTAAATAAAGTCGCTAAAAGAACTTGTGAAAATTTACAATTTTATTCTTGTTTCAGATATTTATCAATTCATTACTTTCACATTTAGCCACAGAATTTGTTTTCATGTCACAGATTTTCCAAATTATAGCAACGAATGACATAAAAAATAACTATCAAGTAGTTTAAAATGTGAACTCATACTAAGATAAACTTATCATATTAAGTTGTAAAACGAAGGGAAAGAAAATATTTTTTTCCCTTCTATACATAAAAACATCTTTCCCTGCATTTCAATTTAAAAGTATTCTTCAATATTAAAGAAGAAATGCTTTAAAACTCTTTATTAAAACATAATTACAAAAACAATAATCGATAAAAAATATTTTCAACATTTCTTTCACTGTTTACAAGAAAAGAAAAAAAGAAAATTGCTTTTTATGACTTTTCGTACAAGAACACCAAAATAAAATCTGTCATCAATTCCAAACAAATTATCAGTAGGCGATAATTTGTTCTTTAAGACGTTTTCTTATTTCTTTTTAAAGTCCCCGAAGATCAATGGTTAATGGCAAATTGTAAGAATTTATGACATTTTTTTAAAAAATATAAAACAGAAATCTTCTACGAATTATCTAACACTAAAGATGATAAATTATTTGTTTTATTTACAGAAAAGTAAAAATCAATAATTCTAGAGCAATCTTGGTAAACAAAACGAATGAATTTTGACAGATATATCTGTAACTTGAAAATTGTTGTGAATAAAATAAGACATGTGAATAAAATATAGATAAGCGCTAAAACTAGTTAGAGAGCTCTTTTTATCATTTTTCTTTTCACTGTCTCACTTTTTTCATATCTTAGCATACAGTAACCTCTCGATTATTCGCGAGCAGATTATCCGCAGTGCGAATTATCCGCGAGAGTCTCGGGAAAGAAACAAACACAGTTAACTGATTTTTTTCAAAAAAGCACGAATTTAATTTTTTTTTTTTTCTTAACATTTCTTACCCAAGAGTGCGGTGTACTTCATCCGATAAATTATTTTACCTGGGTGTTATCCTAAGTACCACTTCTTTATAGATTTTATATACTTGAGAACCTCAAATACAAATAATTTTTATGCTGTACCTATCTTCACTGCTTGTGCATATCACGTTTTAAGTGTGATGCAATTATTTTTAAGCAAAAGACATTTTTTATCTTCTTTACCCCTTATTTTATGCTTTTTTCGGATTATCCGCGAGTTTCGTTATATGCGATACATATGCCACCCAATTCCGCGGATAATTGGGAGTGCACTGTTATGGTTTCGACTGTTTTTACCATAGACAGCTAGCTAACCTGTTTCTCATAACTACGGTTTTTTCAAATTCTGAAATGGTTACTTGGACGTTGAGGAAAAGACGAAGAAAATTATACTTTTAAAGATACTTTAAATATAAAACGTTTCATAATATATTAATTACTTCTTGGGCTATCTTTCAGGAGAAAGAGACTCCGAGTTTCATTTGCATAACCGCAAAATGTTTCGCGGTAACTATTTTTGTAGCGCAAATTTTATCACTCGTAAACCTTAAAAAGGAATGAAAGCTGTAAGAGAATATAAAAAAAAATATTCTAACTTAGTCTTCTCATTAATCAGCGTTATTTGTAGAACATAAAGCACGAGTTCCTTTCCCAAATTGAATGAAAATGTTTCCATTAGCTTAATGTAAGTCGCAAAATTTCTTTAACTGAGGGAAGCATAAAAGTAGTCCTAATGCATCTTACAAAGTGAGATCTTAGTTCGCCAACATTTTTAGGCGCAAGAAATGATATTATGTTAAACAGTTTCGATGATAACTTTTTAAAGTGACTTTCCTTGAAAGAGTGACTTTATATATGAATTTTAGTAAAAGTTATGGCTTTCAAAAATAGTGCATTTTGAATCCATGTTTACCGTAATGATATTTTTTAATAGCTGTCTATAAGCTATGAAAAATAAATTACATTAGTACTTATTCAGTTCAGCTGCAGCTATAAAATTTTATCTAGCGTTGATGTAAATGTGGTTGTGTGAAATAATTTTAAATTTTAATTAAAATAAAATAATAGTTTTTTAAATAAAAATAAAAATATGTATTTTACGTGCCCCATTTAAAGTTACATTCTAATGTAGTAATATATGTTGTGAGTGGGTGATGATAGTTTTAGGTATGTCGTCAGTTTTATTAAGTAGCTGGATTTTATGTTTCATAGGTAGATGATTTTTATCTTGTTCTGGAATGATTACATTTTTTTACTTTGTACAGCTTCGCCACATTATTGGGGGTGGGGGTGGTAATGAATGCCACTTAGGGGGATCGTTCTAGATCTGCTTAAGGATACAGCCTCTTGGGAAGCTACACCTGTGGGGGGAGGGGGTGCTTTAAAGAAGTCAAGTGAGCCTAATGTGACCATGGTTAAGCTTTGATAATTTTTCAGAACTTTCTGGTTTGGCGTATACGGCTGAAATTTTTGAAAGATGAATTTTACACTTACCTGTAACGCATACCAAGAGCGGTTTTTTTTTTTTTTGTAAAATGCAATTTAAATATTTTTACTATTACCCCGTATTAGCCGGCATGCTGAAAAATTCGAGGGTCATCAGATTTTTCTATGAGTCGTAGCTGCTCCTTTCCAGCATGCCGGAAAAACCGAGGTTGGAAACAAATAATTTAATACTATCCCAAGAACACTAGAAACTTTAAAAAATAATATAAGTTATGTGCTTATATGCCAAGCACAAAAATCTAATTTGGACTTTTCATGAAAATTGAATTATTGTCACCAGGTATAATTTGTTGCAACATATATTATCTAAATACCGTAAAATGGGGTGTATAGGAACAGCGGGGTCAATCGGAACAAAACTTCCCGACCGTACAAAGAAATTCTTCATAAATATACTATTGGGTATTTTTCGCCATTAATTTTTTTTTAGAAAGGCAAGATCATAGGAAGTAGGGAAAAATTACTTTTGTCAATCTGGAAATGCTACTGGTTTCTAAGGAGGGCTGCACGTGGAATGCTAGAAAACATCACATTTTCATAGACTGCAAAACTTCATATGCAAGAACAAACCTTCTTATATTTTAAACATAAGAGTGGTACATTTCAATTATACATGTATCTGAACAAGAGAATACCGCATTAGAAATTACATTTTTTATAAATTGTGTCATAAAAATGAAGAATTCTGAAAAATGACATAGGAAAAAAAATTGCGGGGTGTATCGGAACACTTGGTTCTGCTGTTCTGATTCAAACTTATTTAAAGGAAACTGTTTGAAAAATCAAGATTCTAACCCCAATTTCTCTAGTCAAGACAAGAACAAGGGTTATTACTGTTCATCTCTTCTCGTGAGCAACTAGATCTTAGAATGACAGAAAGTTGCAGATTTAAAAAGATTTTTGCTCCAGGAGACTTCTTTTTACCTAAAATACAAGGGGGGAAAGTCATACAGACTTTATGTAGCAAACGTCCAGCACACAGACAGTGATGAATAAGTGGGAAAATCTTACAGGACAATCCCCAAAACCCAGAAATTTCAAGAAACTAAAGAAAAGGCAGCGTTCATCCCAGAAGATGTTATGAAAAAACTTAAGTCAAGCCACAACTGCTAGTTTTAAGGCCAAGCACATATTTGTGGACGATATGAGTGACTTCAATTTATGTTACAGCTTTGTATTTTAATTCGAAAGCATTTATTAAAATTAATTTTTCATAAGTTAAAAACTATTTTTAATTCTGAGAAATTATAAACGTTTACTGGTACAGAAAATAAACTTTTGTTTGACAGTAACTATCTGTTCTTTATCTCCCCTATCAACATTACTCATGTTTGTGAGACCTATTACAGGTTAAATGGAAAAAAAAATAAAAATTTTAACATGTGTTCCGATTGACCCCTATCAGCGGGGTGATTCGGAACACCCATAATTTCCTATATATTCCAATAATAACTGCTCAAAATGTTTTGTCTTTGCTTGGAATATCAAAAGTAAAGCAAGATCGAAGTTTTTACCCAGAAAATCAAACTTGAAAAAAATCTTTTAACTGCTTTTTTTGCAATCAAAGCTGAAAAGTGTTCCGATTCACCCCATTTTACGGTACATGTTTTATGGCTATTTGTGAACGGGAAATAATAAAATAAAATTTTCGAAAAAAGGGCAATCTATAGAAGCATAAAACATTAAAAGTGATTTTTGCATTTGCCACTCAATGCACATATCACTTTTGTAACACCATAGTATAGATCATTTTATTAATACAATTAAACGATTTAACTTTGTAAAAATGTTAATAAATGGGAGCAAGAAAACGCATCATCAAACCACCATGATTTATTTAGTCTCAGAGATCTGGAATTCATTGGTTGTTTTTGAGAAAGGCGTTTATTATTATTTTTGCTTATAGTGGTTTGCTTTGTGGTTGAAACTGAGCAGGGAAATTTATTTTTGTTTTGTTGCAAAATGAACCTTGAACTATCCAGCATGCTGGAAAACTTGAATTTTTACAGAATAATTCTCTTTTAACAGAATAATTGTTGCCCAAAATGTCATAAAAAGGTACTGCTTGATACAGGTTTAAATTTGAGCATTGTTTATGATTGTATTAGATGAATTAGTGACGTCATATATTTGAACTAATTTAGCTGCGACAAATCACCTCTCAATGTGGTAGCAATGGCACCCAACCTTTTCCATTGTATTTATTCACCATAGGGCACTACATTAACAACATAGCATGTCATACTCCAAGCACACAGTATTTATATCCTTTAAGGGGTTACAGTACCTCAAAAATGATCAAACGACCAAAAAATTTTTTATTGCTTATTTCAAAAGTAAAAGTTATTTAAAACACTCGGAAAAAATAGCATTGATTTAGCTCAATTATTTAAAAAGTTATGAGTGACTTTAGGGCATGCACGCTATGTGTTCCAATGGAAAAGCAAAACTTTAAAGTGCTTTTTCTCGATGATCAGTTTTTAGCGTTTCCATGTTACTGGAAACCCTAAGGAATTTTTTCTATTAAAGATACAACTTTAAAGCAATACTTTTTGCACTTGGAATAATATATTTAACAAAACTGTGCATTGAATAAGTATTTAATAAATTACTAAAATTTTTAGAGCTTGTTAAACCTTTAAAAACGAAATTTTCTAATAATTTTTTACATAATAGATCACAAAATATTTTCAAATCAATATATAAAAATACGAATGCAGATTTTTAGAGGTCATTCTTGTCATCATTTAGCAAAAAGAAATTTTGAAAAAAGTACGAAATCAAAAAGCCTCAGGGTTTTAAAAAATTGAAATTTTCTTAAATTTTTAAAATTTTCTAAAAATGTGAGCAAAGTTTTTAATGTTTGAAAATAGATTATTGATTTTAAATAAGTACAGAAACAATGGTTTAAAAGAATTACGCTTTTCACGTAAATTAAAGAAAAGTGTTAGAAAGGTACTGTAACCCCTTAAATGAACTCTATTGAAAAAATAAATTCTTAAGTCTGCTCGGAATTTTTTTTTTTCATAGATAATTCCCAAGAACTATTACATATAATGAAATTTGCAACACAAGAAAATAAGCTTCCTCCCAGAACCGCTAAAACCTGAAACACGATACTAGTGTCATAATGCTGAAGAAATTATCGCTGAAAGTTTCCAATTTTTTTTTTCCTTAACAAAAACTTTTCAGTTGGTTGCTTAATTATGTTGCAACTTCATCGAGCAGTCGTGAAATGCAAATTAACTACGATTTAAAGACTGACAGTGTTTAAAAATAACAAGGAACATTAAGCGGCAGAGCAATTACTTAAACGGTTATTTCATTACATGACTTTCGAAAAGACTTTTGATCAATGGCTATCTTGTCAGAATTATTAATCATAAGTTTCCGTAACAAATTAAGTAACAAAAATGTGTACACGGCAGCAGATCGATGGAACTGGTGAATTGGGAGTTCTAAAGAAAGCAATATCACGCTCATTAAACAACTGCGCTTTGTGCAAACAAAAGTTGAATGCTCTTAACATTTCTCTTGGCTTTAGTTTAAGCCCTTTGTTTGAATTTAGTTCTTTGCGTTAAATCATAAAGTTAAGATTAATTTCGTCGTAATCATAAGATTATAATAAGTAAACTTTTTGGTGTTTGAGGTTGTCATGTTTGATGAAATAGTAAGACACAAAATAATCTACTTAGTTATTGTGTTACAAATCTTGTACATTTGCTCGAATCTCTTCTGCGCAGGTTGCAAGTTTTGATGGAATACCAGTTACCCCGGAAAATCGAATATAACTGGATACCTCCATATAAAATACCGGCTTTACAAATTCGCCATATAGCACGAAATACCGGGTATATGGTATAAATGAGGGAAAATATTAAAAAAAAAAAACTAAATATTCTTAATTCTTCTGCCATCTTATCTGCAACGAAAGCAAAAAAAAGTATCAATCTACATAAACTAATCTTTGAAATTCTGGAAATTAAATTTTAATAGTTGACCATATAAAAATAAAAACTTGTCATTCGGGGGTATCTTTGAGCCAGTCTGAATAACTACTCCACTTCATTATTTTTTTTATAGTATAGTATATTTTAAGATCACAAAGAGTAGATATCTTATTTTATGACCTTGCAAGAATACATCACTGGGACTTCCAATTTTTTAGTTTATTTGACTTTAGAGGTTTCACAAAACTGTCCAGACTGCCTCAAAGATACCCTGAATGACCGTAATGAAAAGTTTAAATTTTCTGGAAATCCCTATGTTTTAATGTATTAACGAAAAACGTTTCAGGAATTGCCACTACATTGAAGAGCCTCCTTTCAAGTTGCAACTATCATTTTAAATGTACTGGCATTCAAGGTCAATGTTTATCAAGCAACATTATAGCAAATGAAACACTTGATGTTCACAAAGGTAAAAGCTGAAGTTATCATTTATAATAGGGCGATTTCATTTGAAACGGAATAACATGTTTATTGAAAAACAAAAGTTTGAGTGATTACATAGTGAAATTATTTTCATTACAACTGATATTAATTTATCTGCATTTTGTTGTTAATATTTAAAATATGAAAAAGAAAACGGATTTTTTTTTATTGTTTTATTTTTCAACTTTCATGCTATTTTTTACTTCATGATTGAATGACATTTTAGTCAACCAAGCTGCAGGACTTCAGAGTACAAAGCAAAACTTCTGTGAATTACGTGTAAATTTATTTTATTTAACTGATGAGTACTTTTAAGGAACAGAAGTAACGATAAGAAAATGTTAATTTGAATAATTTTTCACTCACTGGATTAAAATAATTAAAGTTTATGTGTTGTGACGCAATGATAAGAGTTTTCTTATAAGTCCATTTATTGCAGTAAAAGGGACCATATTTTAAATGAGATTTGAAGAAGTTATTCAACTTGATGGCTCATATAAACTACTGAAAAAAGTATAACGAGTGAAACAGTTTGTAAAATAATTACAGTTAAATTAATAAATTCTTTCGTTAAAAGTTCATTTTTATGGAATTTAGGAATAAGTTTTAAGTATTTAATAATGCTGAAGTGAATAAAATGATTAATTATGCTGAAGTATTATTGAAGTCCTTTATTTTCATAAACTTGATAAAATAAATTAATGTGGTTACAGGTTCTTTAAAATGTGCAACAGTTTTATGTTTGCTGGAAAAGCAGTAGAAAGTCTTCGATCTTTATCTTTTTGTAGTATTCGTGACATAAATCTAGAAGACTATTTACTTATATTGAGAGCATTTCTTATGCTTTTAAAAGAACCAGAAGCAGCTGCTTGAACCTCAGATGCATCACGATTTGTTTTTGATAACCGAGTTTACTTTTGCCATAATGTGTATAAATTTTATACAGGAATTATGTGTTCTGCGTTACCTGGGCATTACACATAAACATATTCTGCGTATCTGACTAAAGACATACTACTCAGCTTCCGTGAAAAGCGATATTATCCTAGAATTAAAATAGTAGAATTAAAAATAAAGAAAACATTCATTTAAGATGACTAAGTTTTGTAAATGAATGAGAAATTAAACACACAATATCACAAAAAGAAAAGCAGTTTTATGCTTTCACTTACTGATTGTCTAAGAAAGAAAAGGCTTATGTAAACGTTTGTGAACTACGTAACTTTTTAAAGCATATTGTAAGAGAATAGAAAAAAAAAAAAGAAATGCTCTTCTCAACGGTGTGATTTATTTTCTTAAAACTAAACAAAAATTTGTTCAAATGCATCTTTTCTGTTTCTAAAACATGTTTACCAGAATCAAAAAAGTATTCCTGAATCTTTCTCTTACTTACCCTCAAAATAAAATTATTTCTCATAATCTTAGAATAAAAATGCTCTAGTACATAACCTTCAATACTTCTCAAACTACTTTAAATTAATAGAAAAGGGAAATAGGTTTATTTCTAGACGGATTGAAAACTTAGTTTTCTAAAGTCTGTTGTCCAACTTCGTAAAATTCTAAAGGAAACCTTGTAAGATATCGAATTTGGAATCTTATTTATTTTAAACAATTTTCAAGTATGGTTTGAAATTTTTTGAAATAGATAAACCTGAATTAAATGTTTGAAACTTAACAATAACCGCGCGTTTCAACGAAGCTGGATGCCAATTGTGTAAATATCAATTGTTGATGAAAAGTTTTCGTGGTTAATAAGATTAGTTAGAATGAGTGAAAGAGTTAGTAGGTTGTAATATGAAATAGTTTCGCTAGAAATTTTTCATGTTAACTAATGCTGTAGCGTGATCGAGCATTTTGCGTGTTCAAGCTGTGTTAGTAAAATACATAAGATTAGTTTACTCCTCAAGTTAGGTCATATAGAAGCTCAAAAAGAAGTTACTTTATTTCCATGCACGTAAAGCCTTTATTAATTATTATGCTGTTTTAAATAATCTCTTTTGTTTACTGAGAGAATAGAGATTCACAAAGAAGGTTTTTTAAGGAAAAAATAAAAAAGAAAAGAAAGTTTTGAAACCTAGTTTTACAGTTAAGATCAGAAGCTATCCTAAACGTCTCTTTTTAGTTATATTTTCTGGAATCCAATTTTACAAAACTCTGAAGAAAAACTAGTTTTTGCGTATAAAATTTATTGCTGTTCAATTGCTGGCACCCAATCTTTTATCTAAAATCTTGAATGTTTGAGAAATCTATTCTTTTTAAAATCAAATTTCCTGTTTTTGAAAAATCAAGTAATTCTACTTGTTGGAAAATCAAATAACAATGTGAAAAGCGGTTATTTATTTCACATTTTGCATTTTTGCTTTTCTATCCAATATCATTAGCATGTTTCACACGGTCTCCAGACAGTTTTTTTTTTTTGAAAGAAATATCTGTTTATGATGCATGTTTAAAAATGAAGCAAAGCATCAATAATGCTATGTGTACAAAACCACCTACTCGAGATACTTTATTGTTTTTCTTTTCTTCTCGTGTTTTATTATTTTACGCTGGTAACCAGTAAATTACCTCTTTTACGAAGATCGTTCAAAGGCAGTTGGTTAGTCTAAAGCACGAAAAATCTTGGTGAAATGCATCTTTGACAATTAGAATATCGAGAAAATCTTGTGGTGACATGTACATAAGTTCAAACCAGATGTGAATGGAATTCACAACTATTTCCCAGAGATATAGCACAAGAGAAGGTCAGTATTCTGACATTTGCGTCGCTTGTTGTACTCAGAAGAGGGTCTAGAGAATATCTAGTAACTTGATTCGTGAACTTGTTCTACATCTTTAGAATTTAAATAAACTAATAGTTTCAATAGCACTTTTATAGAAATTGCATCCAAAGTTTGAAAATTCTTGCTGATTTTTCTGATGTAAAATACTAAAACAGCAAGATGATAGCAATAAAACCTACTATATATTGTAATTATTTCACATCAATTATTAAAAATAACCCACACCTTACTCGTAACTCAAGCTTAGAAAACTTCACTGTGAACTAACGTGTTTCACAACTAGTTAATCGATCTTTTAGTAAAAGAAAGTTGAAAAATGTTATTTTTGTTGGATAATGCCAAACGAAAGAAATAATATGCACTTATAAATCGGTTAACAAGTAATAAGGAAAAGTTTTGGTTGCAAGTAGTTTAATATTCAAACAGTATGTCGAGAATTAATTTGTATTTAAGAGACTAATTGATTTTAGAGAGCCGTTGCACACAGATTGAAGATTTTCCATCATTAGGAAAATATTATCAAGTTGATGCTGCATACGTAAATTCCGTTGTTATAACAAAAGAAAGTTCAAAATTAAAAAACCTTTAAATACCATCATAACTGTTTTGAATTCTTATTTATTTATTTGTTTATTTTAAGTTACGATTTTACATTCAAGAAATTTTTGAATATTGTCTCGTTTTGAATATTTTGGCAATGAAAGTCAAGTACTCATAATGAATGGAACAATTTAGAGCTTAGATTTTAATGGAATAATAATCATGTTTTTATAAATACCTTTGAAAAATGTAAACTGAACTACAACGTTAAAGAAGCACAAATACGCAGGGATACTGCAGACACGTGTTTCGGGGTTACAAGGAACGCCTTTTTTAATGCAGAAAAATTGTGATCTTATGGGTACACAGACACCCGACAAAAGCTTGACTTTCATTGCCAAAATATTCAAAACGAGACAATATTCAAAAATTTCTTGAAAGTAAAATCTTAACTTAAAATAAAGAAATAAATAAGAAGTCAAAACAGTTGTGGTGGTATTCAAAGATTTTTAATATTGAACTTTCTTTTGTCGGATGTCTGTGCATCCATAAGCTCACAATTTTTCTGCATTGAAAAAGGCGTTCCTCGTAACGCCGAAACACGTATCTGCAGTATCCCTGCGTATTTGCTTCTTAAACGTTGTAGTTTAGTGTACATTATTCATGTGCTTTAAATTTGAACTAAATTGGCCCTGGCTATTTTTTCGCTTAACACCAAGTTATAATTTAGAATAGAGATGGCTCGAAGCTTCGAATTCACCGAAGCTTCGGTCTGGCCGAAGCATGTGGTGTGCTTCGGCCTATAATATTTTATGTTGTAAATTTTCATTTTACAACTACAATTCCATGAAATATTGTCTTTTAAACTAGACACTATTATACAATATACTAAAACATAGAAGAAAATTATATTTATTATACAATATACTAAAACATAGAAGAAAATTATATTTATATAAACGTATTGGGTGTATATCAGAAACCTTGGAATCAGAAACTGTTCAATAATTAACAGTATATTAAATTTAACTTGAAAATTCTTATGAAATAAATAAATAAATTAAATTGCATTTAGTTAATAATTACTTGAACAACTTTAGTTGTTTTAAATACAGCTAGTGATGAGTGACTTTCTTACACATTTTTAGTGTTGACACTTAGATATAAAAATGCCAATTTTAACCATTTAACGGAGCAGGATTTTTTAAAAGTCATATTTTATTAAACACACTTGAAAGTATAAAATTTCAGTTTTTCTTTAATTTATTAATATGTTGACAAAATTTTACCCCTTTTCTAGATATTCATGAAGATCATTAATAATAGCTCAGAATTATAAAACATCCTGAGAAAAAAAGCTTATTTTCAATTGTGTATGCCTGTGTAGGCGTGTGTACTTGTAGGCCGGCGTGAGTGCGCGTGCGTGTAGGACGTAGGCGCCACCACCAGAAGGAGCAGAGGCCGAGGATCAAAAGAGGACCTATACCAACTGAAGTAGCAGGTGGTTATTGGTGCTCACAAAAGGCTCAGAGTGCAATCTGAAAAAGAAACCACAACGCTAACTTCTGTCGAATGAGATCAAATAGCAATCGTTATTGCTCAAAAAAAAAAAAAAAAAAGAGAGAGAGAGAGAAAAGAGAGAGAGAGAAAAAAAAAGCATCTTAAAAAAAAATCTTTTAAAGCTTAATATTCCACCATTTATTGAACTTTAGACCATTTTTAGGTTGGTACGAATCTTCACAAATAAAGCAAATAACATTTTCTTCCGTAATTTGAACTTGTAATAATCTCCTAAAAAATTTCACTTCATTAATTGCTTCAGATTTTAGGATTGATTTACTGCTTTAAATTTGTCTTATAGTTAAGCTAAGTTTTATAAAAATGAGTTTCTATAGGGGAGAGGGGGGCACATGTGAACAAAAATTATATTTTGTATTTTTCCATTATTAATTTGAGATATAAAGGAAACAAGTGCTATACATGATAAATCAAGCATTTGCTAAATACTTTCATGCAGTTACCTCCCTTCCTCAACAGTGAATTCCAGTCAAAAAAATAAGTCTAAATATGTTAAATTTTGTTCACATCTGCCCCAGTAGGAAGGCAGTTGTAAACACACCTGGGGCGCAAGTGAACACGGATACATAAATTTAAATAAAATACACCTAAGCATATGTTTAAGTATACTGCTTATTACACATTAACAAACATTTACAATGAAATTAACAAGGTATTTATTCAACATGATTAATTGACTCAATTCAACGAACATTGTAGCCTTCAAGTTTTACAGAAAAAGAAACAGAAGATGCAGCTCGACATGTGCCACCTAAAATTGCAGGTGGTGGTAATTTTAGCAGAATATCATCAGTTTTTACCATCGATGTATCATCTGTTTTTGGAAACATAAAAGTTTCATTCATAGTGAATTTTTGTCTTTTTGGTAGTGAATTCTACAAGAACAAAGTCATTCACAGTTAAATTTTCTGGTGCAAGGTTGACTTCAGCACAAATTTCTTGATAGTTGCGGTCTTCAAAATTAATGACGGACTCAGCGTCACTTACTACAACTTTTAACTGTTCCTTTTTCAACAGTTTAGCAAGAGTTTAACTTTCTTTTATTTGCAACTCTTTCAGATTTTAATTAAGTATTGAGTATAGAACCTTTTGATTATTCAATATTTCTTAATTAGACTATTCAATATAGAAAAAATCAACAATTTTTGAAATTGACATAACTAAATACCATTATGGGGCACAGATGAACTGTTCACATCTGCCATATAAAAAATACTATATTTTTTCAATTTTTTTTTTAAATAGTGCATGAAAACTCCTCTTATTAATGCCACTTTAAGATGAATAAAGTTCAAATCACAAAAAAAAAGTTTTATATGTGTTTTTACTCCGAGAACTGGAACATAAAAGTATATTAGCACCTTTCAAAACATAAGATTCTATGATAATGAAAAAACAAAATGGTTTATATCTTTGAAATTTCAGGCAGGGCATAGTACTTGTATTACCATCTACATAAATTTGTTTCATATTTTTCCCTTCATGTTAACTGGGTAAAATACCGTTTGTTCACATGTGGCCCCCTCTCCCCTATTTCGTTATCAATCCTTGCATGTAATTGTCACTAATAATAAAAAAAAATATTTTAACTTCAAGAATAGTTTCTCCAAGGAAAACTGGTAAAAGACTTTTGCCGACGCAAATTAATGTATTTCGAATACAATCTTCAGATAAAACGTTTTGTACCGGGAATTTTCTTTCTGTGATAAGCTCAGCGCTTTATCCCCGTTGGCAATTATGTATATTTTAAATACACAGATAGAATTTCAATTATGATAATTGAACAAAATGAAATAGCAGGAGGAGTAAGGGGGTGTTAACCCTCTCAATAATCGGAACCTTTTTTTTCCTTTTCAAATTTTAATAAGTCGAGAACATCTTATTAGTCAACGTTTTTGTAAAAAAATTTAAATTTTGAAAAAATGTCTAATATTTCTTTGAAATATGGCTAAGAATAAATATAAGTCAGCAATTAATAAATTATTTCAATATATAATATAAAATGGAAATTTTGAAATACCGTAAAATGGGGTGAATCGGAGCACTTTTCAGCTTTAATTGTAAAAAAAGTAGTTAAAAGATTTTTTTTTAATTTGATTTTTTGGGTAAAAACTTCGGTCTTGCTTTGTTTTTGATATTTCAAGCAAAGACAAAACATTTCGAACAGTTATTATTTATATATATAGGAATTTAGGGGTGTTCCGAATCACCCCGCTGATAGGGGTCAATTGGAACACATGTTAATTTTTTTTTTTTTTCAATTTAACCTGTAATAGGTCTCACATTAATAAGTATTATTGATGGGGGAGAATAAGGACAGATAGTTACTGTCAAATAAAAGTTTATTTTCTGTACCAGTAAACGTTTTTAATTTCTCAGAATTAAAAATAGTTTTTAACTTATGAAAAATTAATTTTAATAAATGCTTTCGAATTAAAATACAAAGCTGTAACATAAATTGAAGTCACTCATATCGTCCACAAATATGTGCTTGGCCTTAAAACTAGCAGTTGTGGCTTGACTTAAGTTTTTTCATAACATCTTCTGGGATGAACGCTGCCTTTTCTTTAGTTTCTTGAAATTTCTGGGTTTTGGGGATTGTCCTGTAAAATTTTCCCACTTATCACTGTCTGTGTGCTGGACGTTTGCTACATAAAGTCTGTATGACTTTCCCCCTTGTATTTTAGGTAAAAAGAAGTCTCCTGGAGCAAAAATCTTTTTAAATCTGCAACTTTCTGTCATTCTAAGATCTAGTTGCTCACGAGAAGAGATGAACAGTAATAACCCTTGTTCGTGTCTTGACTAGAGAAATTGGGGTTAGAATCTTGATTTTTCAAACAGTTTCCTTTAAATAAGTTTGAATCAGAACAGCAGAACCAAGTGTTCCGATACACCCCGCAATTTTTTTTCCTATGTCATTTTTTAGAATTCTTCATTTTTATGACACAGTTTTTAAAAAATGCAAGTTCTTATGTGGTAATCAATTGTTCAGATACATGCATGATTGAAACATACCACTCTTAGGTTTAAAATATAAGAAGGTTAGTACTTACATATGAAGTTTTGCAGTCTATGAAAACGTGATGTTTTCTTGCATTCCACGTGCAGCCCTCCTTATAAGCCAATAATGTTGCCAGATTGACAAAAGTAATTTTTTCCTACTTCCTATGATCTTACCTTTCTAAAATAAATTAATGGCGAAAAATATCCAATAGTATATTTATGAAGAATTTCTTTGTACGGTCGGGAAGTTTTGCTTCGATTGACCCCGCTGTTCCTATACACCCCATTTTACGGTACAGCCTAATAATTTCTGAGGAAAGTGCAATTCGAGTCAAATTGCTTTTATATTTGCAAACTCTCGGCCAGGATACTTCATTCTCAAGCTTCTCTTTTTAATTGAAAAAAATGTTCGTTCTAATGAGAAAAATTAATGTTAACATTAGATCTTGTGCGTAAATTTGAACCCAATGTAAATCCTCGTCTAATAGATGAATTTGCTTTTTTAAACGTAAAATCTTTGGAATTGCACACACAAAAATTGTTTTTTTGATTTGATTATCTCAACTCATTTTTATTTTATTTTATTTTATTTTAAGTAAAATACAAGATTTTTTTACCATTAGCATGTGTGGGACTAATTCAACCCCTTCCCTCTCGAAATTATGATGAAATAAAATAATTTGCACTAATAAAGCTTACAAAACTTATTTCATTACCCTTCAGCTCAAGAAACTGCCCTTGACGAAATCAGAGAGAAACAATGTATCTCATTCAACACACATATGGTTCATCATTCTCTGAGCAGTCTTCAACTAAAAGGTACTCTCTTGCGTGCATGAGGAAATAAGTTGCGTGTACTACCAAACTTGTTTTCTTATATCCGGGTAAATTAATGAATTATGTAACCTTCCAATGAAATTTCCCTTACTGTTGAGCTGATTATTATGAAGCATCTACAGCCAAACGATGCGACATTAGTCATTTTTAAACATTTGTCTCCTGAATCAACCTCAGAATACCAAATACAAATCTGTTGATCAATTTAAATGAATGAAATGTGGAAACTTGTTAAAAACCCCTTTGTAGGGGAAAAAACAAAATGACAATTACCAAGAACAGTACTTAACATTTATGCAACGATTTTTTTTTTTTTTTAATCTTAACACTATGAAAATTTCAGCAATTTCTAGAAATTTGTTATGTTCCATGACAAAGCCGAAGCATGATTTATTTTTAAAAACTTTTTTTTTAAATCTGTTTTTGACAGATTAAATTCTTAACAATGAGGATTACTTTTCAGAGAATTTTTTAAATCGAATTATTAAATGTAGGACGGCTCCATGACAGCGGAATTAAAAAATTGTTCAAGGTGATGAAGAACTGACCGTTTTCCCCAATTTTTTGATGCAACTCATCCAATCTAGTACAACTCATTCTGTACAATAAAAAGAGACCTCAATAAACTATCTAGTGAGCTTTTTATAGACACTTCCAGTAAAGATCCTTTTGATCGCTAGGTTTAAGAGTTTGCCCTAAAATACTCATTTATTTATTTCCTTCTGTTTTTGAACGATTCATTTGCGTTTCACAAAAGGAATTCATTTTTTTAAAGATGATCGATGAACTTACATTTTCCAAAGTTTTACATTGTTCTTCAGAATGATAAAATCTTCCAAACTTTTCACAAACAAGTAGCAGAAACTTATTGTTCTCAAACATTACCAATATCATAATGAGTTACGAAAAAAATTACCTTTTTAAAATAGCGATGCTGGTCAAAAAGTGAGTACGCAAATGATAAAGTTTTAAACAAAATAAATATTCTTACACCCATAATACATTGATGTACAAATGTTCCGCTACATGTAGTAATTGTACAAGGATTAGTACGACGATCACTGAGTTAGGCGAAAAAACAAATGGTGTCACACGTAACCAGTGAGAAATGTCTTTCTCTCAAGTCGTAGAAACGAAAGAAATTCTTTAAAAGAATGACACTGAGTTTCTGGCAAAGACCCAGACCTGTCAACCGTTTCATGGATGAAATAGGACGCATCATCAGCTAACTTTGTAAAAGGGTGGATGAGCATCATTTCCTTTAAAAGAAAAATGATAATAGATAAGAAGAGTGTCATATCAAGTCGATAGCACGGAAATGTTTTAGATATTTTCAAAATTTACAATTTATCATCAGTTACTTGAGTTTAGAGCTCAGTTAAAGAATCAATTTAAGTTTTCATTCAATGAAAAATTGCCTAACTTACTACTCGAAAAAAATATTCATCACTTTATATTTTAGACGAGTGTTACTGTTTTTGCTAAAAAAAGAAATTTAGTAGAAAACAAAATCTGGGTTAGCAAATGAGAGCATTTTAATTAAATAAAAATGTATAGATTCAGAAATCACATGGATAAAATATTAATTTAAAAAATTGTTTTGCCTTTATTACTCGATAGGTAATTTTTACCAAAACTTTCAAATGATTTGTGATATTCCTTTTGGTGAAGAATGATGAATCTGAGTACCTTCATACATTATATCCTAAAGGCTTCTTTGAAAGGGAGGGGGGAGCTGGCATAACTTACTGTTTCAAACTGAATAAGTAGAGAAGAGCGGGGTCAAAAGTTCCGCGTGTAAGTTGTTCTCTTTGAAATAGCTCAACTAAAAAAATATAAATGTATTTTTTCAATACGTCGTGAAATAGAATGTTACAGTGCAAAAATGGCAGCCATTTTAGCCAGCCCAGTAACGTCCGGTATATCAAAAGCCGACCACGTGCATCGCTGATCTACGCAATTAAATATTTTTGTTTTCGGTGTTTTTGATCATTTGCCTGAAATTTAATTGGGGAGACCGGGGCTAGCTGGCATAGATTTTACTTCTTCATTTTTCTAATTTTTTCTGTTATACTTATGGTAAAAGTAATTTATGCCTCTTACATCTTGGCTACAAAAAACCACTATGAACATCATCTAAAATCCACCGGCGAACTCGTGAAAAATATTTTTCAACAGTGCCAACTTACGCCGGAGTCGAGGTAAGTTGGCAGATGCATCGGGGTATGTTGGCATAACATTGTTTGAAATGATAAATTAGCAGCAATATAACCTTTTTTTTATATTTTAAATATTTATTTAAATAGATAATAAGGTAATATGTCAAAACAAAGTTTTGAAAACATGTATGAGCATTGTAGGTAGGTTACAAATGTTTCATGTCAACTGTAAAAGATGGGTTCTTACTCATCTGAATGGAGAGGTAATCTTTCCCAGAACTTTGCTGTTGGGGGACCAGATTGCGTCTGGTGGCTCTGGTCACTTCCAATACTCTGTAGTTTTCACCATAGTGGAGACTGAAAAGTCCTCGTTATCGACTTTAAGTATTTGCTCTGGATATTTGCGGACCCATACTTCACTACCCCATACTCACTTAACCCTTTAAACCAGTGGTTCTCAACGGGGGCGGTACCGCCCCCCTGTGGGCGGTGGGAAGATGCTAAGGGGCGGTGAACATGTTTTGGGCAGTAGGGGGGCGGTGGGTATATTTTGGGCGATAGGGGGGCGGTGGGAAAATTTGTCGGTCAGAGGACAATAAATGTATAAGAATTTATTTTAATTTTAAAAATCAAAATTGAATTTTGCATCAAATCAAGAATCCAACTTGAATTGTTTGTGCCGACAATAAAATCTCGGCTCTCTGGACTCTTTAAACTTATTTCCTTAAGTTTTTCGGAGGTGACCGGTTTAGTGATCCTTTGCGTCCGATAATCTTGAGAGAGAATGTTATAGCTTGACTGCGGAGAGATGGCGAAAGACCTTGAAGTAGAAACGGCCGTGTTGCATTTTGAAATAGGGAGAATCAGCCTCAAAAGTTACTTTTTACTGGCTCGTACATTAAAATTTTTACTTCCTGCGTGATCTCTCTGATGCTTCTATTATAAAACAAAGCTGTTCGTTTCCACTTCAAGATCACCCACCATCTCTCCGCGGCCCAGCTTTACCTAATGAAGAACTGTAACAATAAATCACAGTTGCAATCAGGGTTGCATGGTTTTATCCAATATTAGACAATTTGGCTAATTTTGATCACACATAGCTAGATAAAATTCAAAAGCATCAGCCACACCATCGTTTGGTTATTTTTTTAGCCGAACTGTTGATTGATTCTTTTTACCATAACAATGTAATTTCTAATTGCTGTAAAAAAATTGAATAATGCATTTTTTTCAGTAATTATCATACACATAAAAAATCCGTCCTGCATCTGAAGATAAAAATGGTCAAACTAAGCTCTCAAGTTTCAGTCGCCTATTTTGATTGTTGCTAAACAAAACTGGTTTTTCAGACTGAACAATTCCCCGTTTAGGATACCAGATTTCAATGTCTATTGCCAAAATTTAATAGGGGGGGGGGGGGCTCAAAATACAGCGAAACAGATTCACAATTGCATTCTAGTGTCTCCCACAAATAGCGTTTTAGGCAGAACACTAAGCGTCATCGATTTTGCTTTAAGTTTTTTTTATTTTCCTAATTTTCTTTCACATTTTCTCATAAGTTAGCTTAGTACTTATGAGAAAGTAAGTGTACCCTAAAGATATCCAAAATATCTCGATGGGCCGTGGCATACGTGAAATTTGGCTATTTTCTTCGGTTGGTTATTTTCCTAAATTTTTACCTGGCAATCGTATTTGCAATGCTTAGAGTGCCCCTCTTAGTTCGACTGTTTTGTTTGACCTCAGTATTTTAACTTTGGCTTTTGCTCACTTTATTAATTTACTTTCTTAGTTATTTTAGTGTTTAATAGTAGATTATTTTTACTCTCCTTCGATGATAGTCACGTTTTTGCCAACATCTTCAGTCTTTGCACAAAGATTTCTCTGAGTGTTTTGAGGATATTTTTGTCTCTGAGCGTTGCTTGTTATTTTTATTGCATTTGATTGTTCCCTTCATTTTTTGAGTAATTGTTTTTTGCTAGTTTATTTCTATTTTATTTCATCTGGTTATTATTCTTTTAAAAATGAAGTATTTTTAATCCCAGATTTGTTTTTTATTTCTGCATTCGTCATTTTAACTCTAATAATGACTAATGAGGAAAAATATATCTTGTTTAACCGTTTTGTAAAATTCCGGAAGGAAATTATTTTAAACGTAAAACCTCTTTTCGCACACCCCCTCACTTTATAAAGGGGGCGTTGGAAAAAATTTTACTCGTAAAGGGGGCGTTAGCCGCAAAAAGGTTGAGAACCACTGCTTTAAACGGTCAATTATTTTACCAGAAATGCTTCCAAAAAAGGCATATTTTTTTATTGCATATAGTTAAGTACCATACTTAACAGAATAAGAATATAAAGAATTTTTCAATTTTTTTTTTCGTTTTCAATGCTTTTACAATATTTTTTATTTTGCAATTTTGGTCACAAAATCCCGAAATATTTGCTTTTTTCAAGTACATTCTGCATGCAGTAATCAATGGTTTACAAATTATGCAAAAATTTCTCTCACACTTACTGTGAATTTTGAGGTTTACAATTTTCCGAACAGTTCGGGAAAACCAGAAAAGGAAATCTGAAAATATCGATGCCCGTACACCGTACGGGCAAACCAGATGATGCCAATTTCGGGTAGCACGTACACCGTACGGGCAAACCGCTTAAAGGGTTAATCAGCTGTGTAGGAAGGTTGGGGCAGACCATATCCAGTAGAAATGGCTCATCTTCATTTCCATCATTGTACTGAGGAAACAAGAAATCATAGCTATTCTCACTATCAGCATACGGTACAGCATCAGAGGAAAGGCTCATCAGTTTCAGTGCTACTAATATCTTCCTTCTTTGAACGTTTCTTTACAATATTCTTTGATTTCGTAGTTATGGTTTTTGATTTCTTTTTTTGTGCCGTTAACGCAAAGTGTTTTTATTTGATTTTCTCAGCTTTTCTCTTTTGCTAGTTCGTTTTCAACTGAAGTACCGGTTCGGATTGTACAGCGCCTCCTCTTTTTTTCTCTGGTTGTCCGTGTTCATGTCCCTGCTTTTGGAAAAGGCTGAATGTCTTTGGGGGTCACAAGTCGACATGTTTCGGAGGAGTGGGTTGCACTAGTGAGGATTGAAGATTCACTCCTTTCAATGGTAGCAATAGGGACATTTTAAACACTAGTACTACCCCTAAACAGTAGTAGGAACATTTTCAACACCAGCATTACCCGTACTAGTAGAAGGGATATCAGGTAGGTATCTATTACTATGCGATGTCACGCCAACATCATTATTGGGTAAGTTGGCATAGATCACTGGCCTAAGCCAAGATACCCCAAGCTGACTCTGCCAACTAGCCCCAAAGGCATTTTCTGGAAAACATGGTGGTCCTGCCCAGAATACAAATGACTGGGAGTCCAGTTACTGCATCAATCCCCAGGCTATTAGTCACTGTATCCACCATAAACTTGGAGTACTTGAACAAAAGTTTTAAGGGTACTGAAAAATGAAAAGCAAGTCGGACAAAAAATTTACTCACCAGAAAGAAAAACACAAAATCCATATTCGTCGAACGCATGCTAACAAGACACTAAAACTGTTTTGGATGACGCAGTAGGTTGCCGAGTATGTCTCATCACGACGGCAGCACTGTGGACACTGTGTACTAGAAAATAAAGGCACAGTACCAACGTACCTCTTTGCCAAATAGCCCCCGTCTCCCCTAGTTAGTGTTTAGATTTTTCGTGTTTTTATGTGAAGATAGATTGTGCACCCTAATATCCTACGCTGAAACCATTATCGCTTCGTTACCTAACCCAAGGGTGAATACTCTGAGGGTGCTGAGGGGCTCGAGCACCCCCAAAATATTTGTGGGATGCAGAAAAAAGAGAGAATAAAGTAGATAATCAATTTTCCAAATATGTGGGACCTCCAAAATAGAGTTCTGCAACGATAGAAAACTGCTTGTTTGCCCCCTGAGCACTTCGTTTTCTTTTCAATTTTATGACATTAAAGCCAAAATTGCTAATAGTTCATTTCCCTTTCCTTATTCATGCGTAAAAAAATAATTATTTTTAGCCTGTCTTCTGTATTTTTTCTGCACATGCGAAAGAGCTTTCGAAAGTCACTTTCTTTAAAAATTACTTAGAAAAGAATCCTCTAATGTCTACTTCTCTAAAAATGTGAATTCTCACAAGCTGTATTATTCTTATCTTCTCAATATATGACTTATTTGTCAGGTGAAATTCATTGCTTTTTCACAATCAAATCATTTTAAGAGAGACAGAAAAGGTCAAGGCATTATTCGAAAACTTTCACAGAAAAAAAATATTTATTTCAACTTCCTTTTCTAAATCTTTTCGGCTACAGTTCAATTGGACAGGTTTTTAAAAATATTTTTTACGCACATGGAGAGGAAAAAGAAATGTAATCAAAATAAAAAACCGTCTATAAACCCAACTGGTGCAGCATGTATTCTGTAAGAACCGAGCAAACGACAAGAAATTAATTGTGGTTCAGTCATTCAGTAAAGTTCGTTGCGTACCAATTATCATTCTTTTGTGCAGTTTGAGGTGGCTAAAGTATTTCATTTGCCATTAAAAATTTTGATGGTGTAATTTCCATGCATCTTGGAGCTTTTATTTGACTTTAACAAAAGAACTGAAAACCGAAAATCCGACTCCTCCAAAAGGTCGAAGAACTCTTCGAAAACTTGGTGACTGAGCTGAAAACTTTGCTTCTTCCAGTCCCCATGATCATTATAAGAAAGTTTATATGGAGATATCAGCCATTGTTGCCAAATTTTTGGACTAAAGATTTTCCACAGGAACTATTAAGGGCAAAGAAATTAAAAAATGTCTCCTTTCTAAAACTGAAGATTACACTTACATAGCAGGGTTCTACAAAGATGATTTTGACGTAGAAAGATTAATTTTGCATAAAATATCTGGCTAGATGTTTAGGAGTCTAAAAGCTCTATCGTAAAAGCTGTAGAAGATTTAGTATTATTTTTTACTTTAATTAAAATTGTCATCGGATCGGTTCCAGAAGTGATAAAATCGATAAACAGCCTTTTTAACTATACGTATTTCTACATAATCAGAACACTCATTTTCTGCCATGAAAAGGTTGAAAACTGATTTTCACACCTCCATGCCCCATCAAAAGTTAAATGCCAATGCAATTCTTCTAGTCCATTAGCAGAAATTACAAGATAAACCGATTCTAGAAACCGTGGCGAGCGTTTTCATGAAACGTTGGCTGACAATAAAAACTTTTTTCATGAAAACAAGATATTAGACGTAAGTTTTGTACCCTAAAAAAGTTA
Organism: Uloborus plumipes; assembly: GCA_038373865.1. Classification (NCBI taxonomy): domain Eukaryota; kingdom Metazoa; phylum Arthropoda; class Arachnida; order Araneae; family Uloboridae; genus Uloborus; species Uloborus plumipes. The sequence continues at coordinate 2,949 of JAXGGA010001487.1, read as the reverse complement.
ATCTTTGTACTTTCTATTTAAAAACTACTTTATATGCTTGCTTCTTATACTTTAAAAATACCAGAAGTAATTTGTGTTTTAGTTTGGTTTTGTATGTTTTTAAAGTCAGCTTAACATAACAAAAATAACTACTATTATGCTCCTATAATTTATAATTTGAGGATATTTTTATTATTTTCTGCGACTAGATATTACTTAAATACGTTAATCTTTTATACATTTTTTATTTTATTGTAACAATCAAAATTGAAAAAGCTGATATTTTCCCATCAAGAATTTTCTCATTGAAAACAAAGACTGAAGCACATTTTCTTTGAAATTTTGCTCTCTATTGAAACCCTTCCCCTCCAGCCCCGTCCTCTTGGACTCCATGGTTTCAAAACACACACTGATTTTCAAAACTCGACACCACTGACCTAACCTATAATTTGATGTTTTAAAGACTTGTGTTTTGGGGGCTAGTTGTTGCCTTTTTCTGCTGTTTTTTTCTTGCCCCAGAAAAAAATAGCAACCAGCCCGAAGGAATGTCTTGCTCCTATTCATCTGTACTAGTGTTGCAGTAACTAAATACACATATAAATAAAGATTATATGTGTAGATATGTTACTGTGAAAGACCGCAGGTAAAAAGATACACATTCACCAAAAATAAATCCAGAAATATTCAATCTATCTCGATAGATAGACAATAAATGTAAAATTTTCGAAGAGCAAACTATGTAAGATATCGAAATATACTTCATAGTTTGATATAAAAATGATATTTTCGTTGGATCGTACTTGAAATTCTAATGGTTCTCTGTTATAACTGAAGACTTATCTTAGCTTATTAGCTGTTGAATCTGTTAATTATTGTATGTAATTACAAATGGTGCACTGTACTTACCATATTTTACCATGTCAATATATCATATAATTTTACCCTATTTTGTATATATATATATATATATATATATATATATATATATATATATATATATATATATATCTATCTAATATATAAAATTCTCGTGTCACAGTTTTCGTTGCCATACTCCTCCGAAACGGCTTGACCGATTTTGATGAAATTTTTTGTGCTTATCCAGTATCTATGAGAATCGGCCAACATCTATTTTTCATCCCCCTAAATGTTAGGAGTAGTCCACTCATAATTTTTTTTTGTTCGCACATAACATCTGATCTACTGAATTAAAACAATATGTGTTATCGTAAATCCTTAGTTCAATGAGCGACCCGATGGTCAAGTGGTTCTGCGCGTCAGGTTGAAGTTCCTGATGGCATGAGATCGAATCCAGGCCAGCAAGGATTTTTTCGAACAGCTGCATGTTTTTCTTTTTTTTTTTTTTTTTGAATGATTTTAATGATTGTAATGTCCTTATGCAGGTACATCCCTTCATGGGGATCTACCCCATATTTTTTTATAGTACAAAATGACAGTTTTGGTCGGATCTTTGTTAAAATTGGCAATGGGGTCCTTCGATGCTGTAGAATTGTCTTATGGACGTTTGCGCCATTTTTGGGGGCTTTGAATCGATTGTGGCAATAAATGGTTTTTGATTTGCGGCACTTATATTATTTTTTTCAAAAATTATATACACTATCAATTATATTATGTTAATTTTTGTACCTTTATAAAATTCTGTATTTTATACCTTGCATTTACGTCAAATTCAAGGTAAAATTAGAAGTCAAAAATTCTGAAGATGATAAATATATGTTAAAAATTAAAGTAACTATTTTTTGTGATTTTCATATTGGTTGTGACCAAAAAACATCATTACAAACACATAAAATGTATCAAACACCATTAGTGTTGAGTTATTAGGCAAAATCTGCTGTGTAAAGTTTTTTTTCACTGCGAGAGGGGGGGGGGGGATATGAACGACCATTAAAGTGACACAAATTTTTAAAAAATAAAGGTTGGACCTCCAATTATCTTGCTTCGTAATTTGAACCCGCCCCGGCTGTGCAACGGTAAGCGATTAGTCATTCAAAAATTAATGAAAAACGTGATCGAAGCCAGGATTTTAAATGGCAAGTTCAGAGGTGAAAATATACTCATACCACGGATTCCTATACAGATGTGCCAATTCAATTCAAACGTATTCAGTTTCCGATTAGATTGTCATTTGCAATGACTATCAACAAATCTCAAGGTCAAACGATGTCTGTTTGTGGCATAGATTTGAGAAAACCATGTTTTTCACACGGACAATTATACGTGGCATGCTCTCGAGTGGGTAAACCATCCAGTTTGTTTGTGTTAGCTAAAGATGGACTAACAAAAAATATTGTTCACGCTATAGCATTAAGAGATTGATATTGTTTAATAGTGTTACTGTCGTTATTGTTTAATTAATGATATATAATTTTAAGGAATAAATTATAATAACTTAAAAATAATGTTTGCCTTTTGTTATTTTTATATTCCCTCATCGTTCACAGCGCTCCATGCTTATTTCACGCATATACCACATTCTTACATACATACAATATACACATTCTACCATACATACATACATACTTACAATAAGTAAGATATTTTTTGTCTACACTAGAAATTACTAGGAAATTATTTATATGGCAAAACAACGGTTGCCGGGTCAGCTAGTATATATATATATATATATATATATTAGGGTGGAGCGAAAAAAACAAAGTTTTTATTTTCGAATCGTAATAGTGCGGAAAAGTTGCGATTGGTGAAGAGTTACAAAACAAAACAAAAATTTTTGAAATCGGATAATATCTTCCGTTCCCGCAACGAGCCTGAAATTTTGAAAAAATGAAAATTTTCATGTGTTTTTAGCGATTTTTAAAAATTTTTGTTTTAATGTTTTATTTTAATGCTCTTGGACAGAAAAGTTACGTTTGGTGAAGCCTTCTGAAATTTTGAAAAATATATTGAAATCGAATAATACCTTCTGATCCAGGAACAAGCCAGAAAACC